>WEDG01002482.1:0-43810 GCA_017591395.1 Schistocephalus solidus
AAGTTGTGTACAAAATAAAATATGACAAAGGGCTACCACATGTCTGTTGGTTAGAAGTTCAGTTCCGTTGTTCCGTTGTTGTTGTTGTTGTTGTTGTTGTTGTTGTTCCGTTGTTCCGTTGTTGTTGTTCCGTTGAGTTGTGCTTGATTGCCTAATTTCAGTTCATCTTTTGCCCGTTGGACGCAACGCCAGTTTGTACAGTGAAATGCCTGTCTGCTGTCCTTTCGCGCTCGATAACCAAACCTCAGCCCATTTTGGCATTCACAAAAAGGTGCGAACCAACGCACGCACACACATACTGGGGTCATGTGATCAGATGTGTACCATCTTCGTAGCCACACAATCGAGCTGCGCCCACATGAACGCATGTGGGGCGAATATTGTAGCGAGCACTGCAGGGTCTGTGCAGCGCGTCTTTGTCGCTTATAGCAAACACGTGTGAACGGCAGCTACTGGCACACTGTCTTCTCGTATCCTCCATTAGGCATCAACGCCTCATGCATCCACACCCCCTACCTAGATATAGTTTTCTTGTCATATTCTCTTTCTCCCCTTCACTGCCCCTTCTATTTTTCTCTCTTCTCATTTCTTTTTTGGTGTGCTAGGAGAGTACGGCTTAGGGTTAACATTTTTATAAAAAATCGACTTAAAACTATATGCAGCACGCTTCTTCCACGGCAGCCTAGACTATCGGTTGATGAGTATGGCTCTGTTCGCGTTACCATGAAGATCTACGTTTGTGACTTGGTAAATTGTGACAGCCCTACAAGCCACACTACTCGTTCTAAGAGAAGACGTTTGTACTAGAACTGTTATGACACTGCAACTTTGTGCCATCCACCGTACCTCAGAGGTGATACTGGCAGGTTTTTATGCATGCGAATAAGCATATATATATATATATATATATATATATATATATATATATATATATATATATATATATATATATATATATATGGCAAAGACGTTATACCGTACTTCCGACATAGATACTAGCTAAAATTTCGGGTCTGACCCTAAAAAGTCATGTCCGAAGCACCTGACTCCATGTCCTGCGCTTAATAATTTCAGAAATTATTTACCCGATATATATATATATATATTAGCCGGCTTATTAGCCGTCATCAGCCAGTCATACCCAATCCCAAGTGTGGCACACCTGGGATTCGAACCCGCGACCTTTGGTAATTGAATCGAACGCTCTACCATTGAGCCACGGGCTCGTTGTTTTTGTCGGTTGCGATCGGGAATATGATGGTACTGTGTGGCTCACCGATCTGCTTAAGGAACATGTATGGTCCGTTGTGCCCTGGAGCTCACTTTAGAGCCCTCACAGGCGGTCGCATAGCGACGTGTAGCAAAGGTTGATAAGGTGGAACCGACAAAGACAAGGATACTGAATGGCCATTTCTGGCTTATTAGATGTCATCAGTCAGTCATACCCAATCGCAAGTGTGGAACACTTGGGATTCGAACCCGCAGCCTTGGGTAATTAAGTCGAACGCTCTACCATTGAGCCGCGGGCCCGTTGCTTAATCGGTTTCGTTGGGGAATATGATGGTACTGTGTGGCTCACCGATCTGCTTAAGGAACATGTATGGTCCGTTGTGCCCTGCAGCTCACTTTAGAGCCCTCACAGGCGGTCGCATAGCGACGTGTAGCAAAGGTTGATAAGGTGGAACCGACAAAGACAAGGGATACTGAATGGCCATTTCGGGCTTCTTTGTAGTCATCAGCCAGTCATGCCCAATCCCAAGTTTTATACTACCTTCCTACTCGCCCTACCGTATTAGCATGATTATCGTTGCTTGAGAGTCAGTTTGAACAGGAAATGCCGATCAGTATGGAGGAAAGCGCTCTCCGATTGCATTACGGGACTGGAATAACCAGTTCTGGCTTATTCATCGTCGTCAGTCTATCAGCCAGGATTTTGTGACCCCAGAGGTTCGAATCTGTCTTAAATCTGTTTTAAATCACGTGCTCTAACCATTGAACCCCAGGTTTTTTGTTCTGTCAGTTTATTGAGTATGCTAGCTATGATCGAGTGTGCGCACCGATCTCTTTACTTGACCTACTGGCCCCGTGGCGGAGGCAAGTTGCAATTACTCAATTAAGGTGACGTAACTACTGTGGATCACCAGTGGATGGTGTCACAGTAATCAACGCGTGCACTCGCAACTGCACGTGGTTGATTTGCGCCAGTGTTCCACCACTTCCTACACCCACCGATTCCTCAGGCATGCACTTCCTGGTGTCGTATGATCACACAGGAGAGTACTAGGTGGGTCTAGATCCAACCGTTCAAGGATACTTGACTTAAAAGCTCCGCGGATTCAACTTAAACGGCGGGAACTTTTCAGGCAGAGGCTGATTCACCACCAAAACAAGCGCTCTACTGCTTGCGTTCTCACAGGTATCAGGCGAGCTTTCATCGAGGACTCTCAGGGGCCCGGAAATAAGCCCTTTCGCGGATTGCAAATGACGAATGTGGGTGCTAAAAATTCGTGCCGTATACACGCCTGTCCATATCATGTCAAGTTTAATCCGAGTATTCGCGGTCACTGTATTAGATGGATCAGGTGCTAGTGCGATAAGCTGAAAAATGACTTTTCACACACGCAGTTCGCAAAAGTGAAAAAAATCTTGTTTTACGGAGCGTTGTCTCTTCGCGATTTGGGTTAACTATGCAGAGTCGGAATCTGTCTGATCTTGTTTCGTTATCACAACGAATTATACTGCATCGTGTGCCCTCTGATGTGCGTGGGATAATACTTTTTACACGAAAAGACACTTGCATCGCGACCATATGACTGCTTGGCTCTGCAAACTTCGAGCACAAATGTTGAGGATTCGCAGTGGTAGAGAAACGAAGGGTGGATTTGAAAAACGTTGAATTAGATGATGTAGCCCATGGCATGTTACTCCAAAGGCTTAAATGTGCTTTCAACCAGCCGAGATTATTTAGGTGAGTTTGCAGTTTTTATTATGGTGCACCAAAATCCAAAAAAATATATCAATCAGTGCGAAACGAACTTCTTTTCTACCGTCTACAGAAACCACATTATTGCTTTCAGATGCCCATATCGCAGCAGCTCAAGTTCTTAGGGAGACCCAAGTCGGTACTACCTACAGACCAGTTTATAGGATAGTTTATTTTGTACAGACCTATCAGAGAAGGGATTGGAAGAAGTTGACAAACGGACGAGGGCACGCCCGGAACCACGAGGGCGGCTTCTCCAAATTTGAGACAGCCTTGAGTGTGATTGGCTGGTTTGGACAGCCGTGAGTGGTCACCACTGAGGCGCAGTTGCAAGTACTCGCGAGAGGCTCAGTGGTGCAACGATGCGCACACAGTTGGGCCACTACAAGTGCTTTCTTCCCAAACCGGAGTTCCGGTGCAAAAAAAATCCGAACGAAGGAAAAATAGTTAAATTGAGTGAATGATGTACGTGCCAACGGTAGCGTTGTGCGCAGCGTGGACGGCCGCAGCTGGCAGGAAGGAGCCAGGTTGAGAAGGTGGCTGGAGAAAGCCGGTGGTTAGACTGCTCAGTTCCACGCCGGTGGCGAATCCAAATGCCGTGTCGATACTCCTCGGGCTGAGTGAAGAGATGCCGCTGGCACTATAAGTAAGATATCGGGTATTGGGAAGGAGGTCCGGGTGCTTTAACCGATGGAGGGGCTGCTCAGCTGGATTACAACGAAACCATGTTCCGGAATCGATTGGCTGAGTGTGGTTGACTGTCTCTATCTCGTTTCACGACAGGCTGTCGGTAACTGAATTCTCTATATCCTGATTACATCAAATGCCACAGGAAAATTCATTTGAAGTCCAGAGGGGATATTGATGATGATTTAATACAGCCACGTCTAGCAATTGAGTGTTTAATCTCGTTGGGATCACTTATATCCTGGAAGCTTAAGTATTAGGGAAAACTATAGCAGTTTACACCTCAAGTCCTGCTTCCGTACAAGAAGAGAAGATGTGGGACGCCAGTTTGTACAGAATTATTGGAGAATAAGTTGAAGGAATTAGGTGGCAGGGTGAGGGCACGTCCGGATCCACGATAGCGACTTCCATAGTTTGACTCCATGGGACGTCATCATAGCACTTCCAGCTAAGTCATGTCTGAGGTTCAAAAATAATTTATAGAAAATGTGTACGAAGTAGACTTTGTTGTACACATTCGGTGGTACCTTACGTGTTTTTCAATTGTATAATCAAAGAAGAGGGAGCGATCGGTCGGCATAATGTCCCATTTTGCAGGCTCTTTACTAAATGTGCAAGAGAATGAGATTGGCGCGCGCGACCCCTTTGTGGTGGTTTCCGTTTGTGGAGTATGCCTGCAAACTCGTGAACTCTTTGGGGGTATTCGAGCAAGTTGGGGCCGGACAGCTATAGCTTTCCGGCCTGTCTTGCCGTGTGGTTAGCACCTCCAGTCCATGAGCTCGAATGTGTCAAACACAGACATGGCGGTGTGAATAGTCACTTGTGAATTCAGGTTAGGCCAGAGACTTGCTGCGTGGTGTTCTGGTATCCTTGTTAATTTTCGAATTGGATCCTTCAGTCCCGGCCGAGTATCCAACTGGTTTTAGACGTGATTTAAGCGGCCTTCGACGCAACTTTTATGCGAGTTATACTTTTTCCTGCTGCGGGTGGGTTTGGTTCCCCTTTTGGCACCTCGTGGTCGCCGGCAACTTTCAACGACATTCCTCGGTTATTTGATAACTTTAAAAAATGCGTAGGTGATTGCGATTTGGCAGATGAGAACATGCCACCTAACAAGCTCCATGTTTATCAATATTACAAATCCCCTAGGACAGACATCTCAATTCTAAAAGATAGGGTGCTATTTCGAAAGAGTCCTGATGCATTTTAAATAATAAACATTTTGAATCTCACCTAAAATCACAGATGACTTTTACAAAAGCTCTGGTATTTAGCCTGGATCCTGGACACTGGATTTCAGCGGAATAACTGTTCAATTGTCATATTTGCTTAGTGTTGTGGTAAGCTGAAATTCGGCAAGTTGAAACAAAGGTTGAAAGTATAAATACGTGCTCAGTTGGAAACCACAATGGGCATCTTGCGGGCCCGAACCGCAGCGAAACCAGCAAAATGCCTTTGTTTACATTTCCGCCTAACCCTCGACCCCACGGGCTTCATTCGCACCAGGCGCCTATAGCCTAGAGTTTGCATAGTTGACCCTCAGATTTGATTCAGTACTAATAAAGCGAAGCCTTGTGCCACAACGTTTCAAGAATTTTGACTACAACTCTGTTGGGTTGGCCGAACTAGCGCGTGTTCACCGGGCTGTGACAAGAACAATACTGGATGTTAACAGCAAAGAGACTAGAGTACCCACACTAACCTCCCTTCTCCCTGCCGGTAGTAATTTTTGATCACTACCTGCTCATGCCTTTGTGAGGGCTCTAAACCGAAGATTCAAGTCAAAACGGGATCCTGCGCGTAGTCCAGAGGCCTGGCCTTCATCATCCTACCCCTGCTTCCCATGTGCCAATTAACACTTACTTTGGGCCCTTTCATACTATAGCCAGTGCGACAACGATAGACTTAAGGGGCTCCACACGAAAAAAGGTCAATATCCTCCCGAAAACTAAATTCGATCTCGTAAAATAGATGTCTCGGCTTAGATGGCAAAGTTGCTATAATTAACAATATCCGCTCTCTTATCTGCATCCCAGACATATGGTCAGTTTTCGAGAGTCATTTGGATAATTTTAGCTTCAGGACGGCATCAAACATCTATCAACTCTTTTGGCTGCAAAAATTACTTTAATGCTCGAAAAGACTTCTCACAGAAAATACTGGACTGTGTCCGTTATCTCCAATCCTCAAACCAAAGGTGGTTGCTTCAACGCCAGCTTCAACGCGCCCAAGAAAATATTTCAAAGTACGGGATCAATAGTAATTTTTTGTGCGAATTGATCGTTTTTAAAATCTCGGATCCAATTTAACCGGAGACTGCAGGGGCGGGATGTCTGGTAATTGGTCCACTGAATAAGTTTAGGGATAAATACTGGGATCGAACTGTCTGGCCATGTGCTTGGTAGAATCCACTTATGGATGGTATAGGAGGGTATAGTGAGCTGACGAAAAAAAATATAGTTCGGAATCACGTATGTGCTCCCAAGGCAGTACGTGCGGCCTGGTGCTAAATTTCTAGAAAGTTAGATGGTCCGATATTCCCACCGTAAGTTTGGCCCCACAGTTGACTCTAAAGCTTACCGAAGCCATAAAGCTAATCCGAGCCTTAAATTAAGCCAGCCCTAAGTTTCCGAGAATTCAGTGCTTCCTGCTCCCCTGGGCATATAAAAATTCTCCACCGCCCTTGAAAAATATACTTAGGGTCAGGTGGGCATCGTAGTAACAGATCTGAATGGAATGTCAACGGCACTTAACTCAAAAATGTGGAAAACTTTGCTTATCTGGGAAGCACGCTGTCCCCCAACATGAGAATCGACGACGATCTTGCTCAACGGATCTCCAAAGCCCGTCAGGCCTTCTACCGGTGGCAGGCCTCCGTATGGAATCGCCAAGGCCGTCGTCTTGACGACACTCCTTTACGCAGCGGAGACCTGCATAGTCTACTCAAACCAAGCCAGGAAACTGAATCACTTCCATCTCAGCTGATTCCGCAAGAAGGATCCCGGACATGGTAGTTCTAGAGTGGACTCAAACCCTCAGAATCCACGCCATGCTGAGGCAAGTGCAACTGCGATGGAACGGCCAGCTGATGAGAATGGACAACGAGCGACTACCCAAAGGACTTTTCTACGGAGATGTGGCTACGGGTGCTCGCAGACAGGCAGGACAAAAACGGCGCTGCAGGAACACTCTGAAGGACTCTCTGCAACAACTGCAAATCAACCCGGCGACCTGTTAGGAACTCGCCCAGGACATACCGGCCTGGAGAAGATCAGCGAAGACTAGTGCAGCAATATATGAAGCCAACCGGATCACCGCTGCTATGACCAAAATGGCGACTAGTAAGAAACAAGCGCCCCAGATCAACACCGCACATCGGATTTGTCGTATATCTTCGGACGCATCACAACAAGGGTCACACAAAATCGCTTTTTGCATCAACAAACATCCCTTCTGCCTCCCCTGCCTCAAATCCCACAACAGCGAACACCTCAACCACCAGTGCTCAATCCGTCGATGCCCCGCCGCCCTCAGTCACCACTACCTTCCTCCCTTCACTACCACTTGCCCCGATCACGGCGGTTACCATGACTTACCCCACTCCCACCACCTCAGTGTTCACTGACCATCTGTTAGCTTCCACTACCACCACCGCCCCCAGTACCAGTAATGGACTAACCTGTCCTCATTGCGATCACACATTCAACGCACAAATGAGCCTGATCGATCACTTGCGAATCCACCACACCGAGACGGGCAAACTAGAGCCTGGCGAACCAACACACAACAGAGACCGCCGCCTCCAATGCCTTCACTGCTCCCGCGCATTCACTCACCACAGGGGCCTGATCGGTCACATGCGCATTCACGAAAGCGCAATCCAACGCGATGCTAACACATCTTGCGCACCCATAAACACTTCCATATTCCTCCCAGGAGCTCGACTACCAGTACCAGAAGCAGATCCCCCCAAGACTCAGCACCTCCCGACCTATTATCTCCTCATTGTCACCACACATGCACATCACGCATCGGCCTGGTAGGTCACTTGAGAATCCATCGCACAGAGACCGTCAAGCCAGTGCCAAAAGCACCAACATACATCCATCGCACTCGACTCAACTGTCAGCACTGCCCACGACAGTTCGACCGTCGTAGTCCGACGATGTCCACCGTATGCTCCAAGGGAAAGTGGAGCAGGGACGGTGACTTTCGCGTGATATAGTTTAAAGTGATAGAAGACTTGCGCTGCATCTACCGCACTCTCTCTCCTCCTCCCCCACCTGAGCCCGATGTCAAGACAGAGACAAGAAGACCGGAGGCGGGAGAGGACGCAGGTGGCTGGCGCGGCCGGAGCCGCCCCTGGGCGTGACACCACACCTGGCTCAGATCCCACGGAGTGAGAATGCCATAAAGACAACATTAAGAAGGAGCCAATGCAGCCTGACTCTCAGTCCGCCAGTCAGTCACTCCACACAAAACACACATTGGGCTGACCACGCGGTCCGAGTTATACCGTCAGTTGGCAACCTTCCAAGCCACGGCTTTTAGCGCACCGTGATAGTTTTAAGCGCGTCAGATTGTTTATAGTGAGGAACATGCGCTGAGCTGTCGACCTCACTCTCTCCCCAAACCACATCATCAGACACTGTCCGAGCCGGTCAGTTGCCTGATGTGGGAGTGGGCGCATTGGCTGACGGATCGGCGTACCCGTCTTCGCGCGCCACAGCACGACCTGGTCCCCATAACGCACACACCAGGATTCACAATCTCAGGGGATATGGAGCAGCCATCGTCGTCTGACTCCCAGTCCACTGGTCAGCCACTCGACACACAGCACATACACAGCGCCGACGGCGTGGTCTGGTGGAAGCGTCAGATTGGCAGACTTCCCAGCCACGAATTCTAGGAAACCGTGATATACTCTGGTAAATGGTGATTGTGAGGGTGTTGTCGATGTATTGGTGTAGGTAGTGTGCGCTGATGTAGCTTAGACTCCGGTGGTTTACCAGAGGTTTTCGGGGAGGCGCATGTGTCCTAGTAGGCCCATGCGGTGTGTAAATGTGCGGGAGCAGTGAGGGCAGAGACGGCGGGCGCGGCAACTGTATTTCGGAGCCCCAGGCACTGGTTCACCAGCCTCCGTGCGATGGATTCACAGGTGACCGACCAGGCCGATGCGTGAGTTGAAGTTGCGGGCGCAGTGGGGGCATGAGAAATTGGTAGAGGCTGAGGGATGTCATTCGTGGTAGTGGGGGTGGCAGGGGCGCTAAGAATGGCAGGAGCGGATGGTGTGCATGGTGTATCGGTGTTGTCGGCATTGTGGTGAATTCCGCTGTCATGGATGCGCATGTGACCGAATAGGCCCATGCGATGAGTGAATGCGCGAGGACAGTGAGGGCAGTGGAGGCGACGATCTCTGCTGTGTGATGGTGCTCCAGGCACTGGCTCACCGGTCTCTGTACGATGTATTCGCAAGTGACCGACCAGGCCGATGCGTGAGGTGAATGTGCGGTCGCATTGAGTACAGCTTAGGAGAGATTCCCCATCGCTTATGTTGGTGGTGATGGTGGTAGTGAAGGCGAAGGCGGTGGTGGTTGCGGTGGTGGGGGTAACAGGCGATGAGTAGATGGATTTGGTCTCTATGATGGTGGGAGTAATGGAATTGATGTCAGGAGTGAGGGTGGGGGAGTCAGAATGAGGGTTGGCAGAATTTGACGTAGAAATTGGAATTGTTGGATTGTTGGTGCATTGCGTCCGAATATGTCCAACCAGGCCGATTCGCGCGCGGAAGATGCGTTGACAGCGCGGGCATGTTGGCAGGGCCTGGGCATTGGCGGTGTTGGTCCGGGGCGCTGGTGACTTTCGTGCCACTCTTTTGGCCTTGGCGGCGGCGATCTGGTTGGCCTCATAGATTGCTGAGCCAGTCTTCACTGATCTTCTCCATTCCGGTCTATCCTGGGCGAGGTCCTCCCAGGTCACCGAGTTGATTTGCAGTTAATTCAGCGATTTCTTCAAAGTGTCCTTGTAGCGTCGTTTTTGACCTCCCTGCCGGCGAGAACCCGTAGCGACATCTCCGTAGAAAAGTCGTTTGGGTAGTCGCTCGTCGTCCATTCTTACCAGGTGGCCGCTCCATCGCAGTTGCACTTGCCTCAGCATGGCATGGATGCTGAGGATTCCGGTCCGCTCCAGGACTTCCGTGTCCGGAATCCTGTCTTGCCATCTCAGCTTCAGTATTCTGCGGAGGCAGCTGAGGTGGAAGTGATTCAGCTTCCCGGCTTGGTTCGAGTAGACGGTCCAGGTCTCCGCTCCGTAGAGGATTGTCGTCAAGACGACGGCCTTGTACATCTTCAGTTTGGTGTTCAGGTGAATACCGTGACGATTCCAGACGGAGGCCTACAGCCGGCCGAAGGCCTGACTGGTTTTGGAGATCCGTTGGGCAACCTCGTCATCGATTCTCATGTTGCGTGACAGCGTGCTTCCTAGATAAGCGAAGGTTTCCACGTTTTTGAGTTGAGCACTGCCCACGCACATTCACACACCACATGGGCCTGTAAGGCCATACAAATATCCATGAAGACCTGCGGTAGAACACCGCCGGCTATACCACAACACTACATCTCTCCTCATTAGCTCCTCCACCTAACATAATCACACGCAACACCACAAGAAACATGCTCTCAGTCTGCATAGCTGATTGAGAGGCAAGTATGACCCTCGGCTCATTCTCGATGTGGCTCGTCTGTTACATGTGTGATCTGAGCTTGAGAATATCATGGGTCGATAAGCACCGTGGGTTAGAAGGTTGCCAACTGAAAATTCAACTCAAACCGCGCAGTCAGTCCAATGCGTGTTGTGTGGAGTGGCTGACTGGTGGTCTGAGAGTCAGGCTGTGATGGCTCCTTCTTAACGTGACCTCTGGCTATCACACACATGGGAGTTGTGAGCCTTTCAACCCTCTGCTGTGTGAAATCCTGGTGCTTGTGTTTGGGGGTCCAGGTCGTGAACGGAGTACACGTAGACGAGGTCACCAGCAGCTGCGCCCACTTCTGCATTAGACAACTGACTGGCTCGGCCGGTGGTCTGATTGTGGGGGTGGGGGAGAGAGTGAGGTCGACGGCTCAGTGCATTTTCCTCTCTATAAACTAGCATGGTGCGCTAAAAGCCGTGAGTTGGAAGGTTGCCAACTTACGGGATAACTCGGACCGAGTGGTCAACCCAATGTGTGTTTTGTGTGGAGTGGCTGACTGGCGGACTGAGAGTCAGGCTGCAATGGCTCCTTCTTAATGTGGCCTTATGGCACTCACACTCCGTGGGATCCGAGCCAATTGTGGTGGTTCGAACAGGGGGCAGCTCCGGCCGCGCCAGCCACCTGCGTCCTCTCCTGTCTCCGGCCTTCTTGACTCTGTCTTAACGCCGGGCTCAAATGATGGAGGAGCAGAGAGTGCGATAGCTGCAGCGCAAGGCTACTATCACTAAAAACTAATCCACGCGCATGTCACCGTCCCTGCACCCATAACAGTACATCTTTCCTCCTCAGCCGCAGTGTCTCACATTAACACAAGCAATACTACAAAAAAAACAAGACAGAGACAGCACGATATCGTTTCGGATGGCAAACATGGCACCATCGTCACGTTGCATTGCTTTTTCGCAGCCGCTCCAGAAGAAGGTGCAGTCGGCACCCACCTCCTCCAGCTGACCCTGCTCAGAGAATCGGGTCTCGCTGAGAGCAGCATTGTCCACCTTGTAGCGCCCCAGTTCCCGAGCGACTAGCGCCGTCCTCCGTTCCAGCCGGTTGCTCCTAGGATTTTCTAAAAGGGAACGAACATTCCAGGCTGCTAGATTGAGCGGGCTCACTCGAACAGCCCAGGGGGTACCCCGGTGGGTACGGTGAGGAGGGGATTGGGAGAGGAGCTGTTGTCGGTGTTGTTTTAAGTTGTTCGACCGCATGAATTGCCGTATGCGGGCCACGGTCGGCTGCAACTGTAGTGAGACCCAGCATTTGTTTAGACCACCGGTTCTAGTTCCTACCTCGCGAGGAGATAAGCAATGCTGTCCCAAAATAGGGTTGCTGAGTCATCCCAGGCGGCTGCCGAACTCCAATATGGTTCACGGTTTAGTTTTAGTGGGAAAACGACCCGGATTAACCTGGGCTGCCTACGGGGTTGCTGTCGCCCCCACCGTAGGACTTTTTGAGAGAGGGGAGGTGGGAAGTTTGGGAGTCAGACATACCGTGTGTTTAGTCACACACAACACCGGGGACCCTCACCTGGTTTAGCCCACCGGTCATGCTAGTTGCCCGGGGTGTGGCCGCTAAAAAGAGCCCAGCTATGAGGAGCCATGGGGGAGACTTGGATACCAGTTAGAGGCGGCAACAGGACCATTCAACACCTGTACGAGACAAATGGAGCGACCAAATGCTACCTGTGTGCTGCCCCTACCACTATGCAGTGTGGCAGTCCGTTCCCACGTTCGCCACAAACGGGTCAGCCTGAAGGTCACTGTGGCCAATAACACTGACATCTCCAGCTCTGGTTGTACCTTCTACGTATGTGACACCCAGGGTGTCAGACGTTTCCTGGTTGATACTGGTGCTCAACTGAGTGTCATCCCGCCCACAACAGCCATTCTTCGGTGCCCCCAACCCTGGCCTCTTCCTTCAGGCCGTCAACAACTCACCACCTTCGATACCCGCTTCCTCTCCTTCACCGAGGTTCCTACTGCTATCCCTGGGGCTGACTTTCTAGCCACTTTTAACCTTCTGGATGACTGCCGGCAACTTCGCCTTCGTGATCGAGCCACCAACCTCTCTATCAAGGGCTTTCATCCATCCCCGTTTCAAACCGTCTGTCTCTCCTTCACTGGAATCCCGACTGTCTATTTCATCAACTTTTAACGAAATATCCTAGTGTTACTAAGCCCCACTTTTCTGCTTCCTCATTGCCCTACCATATAGTTCAGCATACAAAAATGACTGGTCCTCCCATTTTCTCTCGCCCCCGCCATCTTGCTCCCACACATCTTGCGGCTGCCACAGCCGAATTCGACCACGTTGCAAGTAGGGATTATTAGAGGGTCTGACGGTCCATGGGCATCTTCATTGCACATGAATGATCGGCGGCCTTGCGGTGACTATAGAGCCCTCAATAATATCACCATGTCCGATCGGTCCCTAGTTCCTAATCTTCAGGACTTCGCTGGAGCTCTTTCTGGTAAAACCTTTTTCTCGAAGATCGATTTGGTCCGAGCTTTTCATGAAATTCTGATTGTGGCTGAGGACATTCCCAATCAGAAATGCCTTCCAAATGCCACACAGACTTGTCAGCGCTTCATTGACGGTGTTTTACGTGGTCTCCCCTTTGTCTACGCATATATTGACGATGCGTTGGGAGCCAGTCAGGATGCTTATGAAAATCTTCAACACCTTACTCTACTTTTCGACCGGTTCCATAAGTTAGGTGTTACCTTGCATCATGTCATATGTGTCCTAGGAGCCACTTCCCTTGAGTTCTTAGGCCACCAGGTCGACTACAACGACATTCGTCCTCTACCCTCTGATGTAACTGCCATTCGGGACTTTTCATCTCTCACCTCAAAGCTTCAACTGCAGCGGTTCCTTGGTATAGTCAACTTTTATCGCTGGTTCCTCCCAAACTGGGCCGACACCACCCTCCTGCTGACTAGTCTCATCGCCGGTTCTAAGCATACCTTTGAACTTACACCAGCAACCCACACGTCATTTGAGCAGGTACAAGCCTTTTTGGCTGCATGATGAGGAATCCATATGTCTGATGGTCAATGTTTCTAATATTGCGGTTGGTGCGGTTCTCCAACAACGTCTCCCAGACTCCATTGTGCCTTTGGCTTGCTTTTCAAAGAAACTATCCAAGGCCGAGACCCGCTACAGAACATTCGGACGTGAAATTCTTGCTGTTGACCTTGCCGTGAAGCACTTCCGGCCTTTACTGGACGGTCAAGGGCTCCCAGTTTTCACAAACCACAAGCCTCTAACCTTCGCTTTGCTTTCGTAATCCGACAAACTAAACCCCCAGGAGATCCGACAAGTGGACTATATTTCACAGTTCACTTCAGACATCTGTCATATTGACGGGCCATATAATGAGGTGGCTGACGCTCTGTCCAGGCCCTCTATCGCTCACCTCCAGCTTTCTCCTGGGATAGACCTCACTGAGATGGCCGTGGAACAATGCCGTGTTGGTTCGCCCTGTGACGAGGACTCCAGCTCCAGGAGCTGCCACTTACTACTGACAACGGCACAATTCTATGCAACGTCTCTACTCCATCTCACCATCCCTTTGTGCCGCCATCTCACCGCCGCAAGGTCTTTACCTCCCTGCACAACTTTTCTCACCATGGGAGTAGAGCTACCAACAAGCTGGTTTCCGACCGCTTCGTCTGGCCTGGGATGCACAAGGACTTGAAAGCTTGGACGTGGGCTTGCCTCGGCTGTCAACGGAACAAAGTCCAGCGGCACAACAAGGCCCCTATCGGCACATTTCCCTGGGCATTTTAGGCCCCCTGCCTCTGTCCAGTGGTTGCTCCTATCTCCTCATTTGCGTCGATCGATTCACCCGGTGGCTGGAAGCCATCTCTCCGACCTGATGTCCCTGCCTCAACAGTGGTCAAAGCCTTCGTCAGTCATTTGGTTGCTATTTTTAGCGCCCCATCGCGGTGATCGCTGATCGTGGTGCCCAGTTCGCATTTGCACTGTAGCCTATCACCCGGTTGCCAACGGGGTGGTCGAGCGGTTTTCCACGCCAGCTAAAGGCCTCCCTACGCGCCGCAGACGATCCGGAGAACTGGATGGACCATCTCCCCTGGCCCTGTTGGGCATCTGCTCCGCTCTAAAGTTGGGCCTTGATTGTAACACCGCTGAACTCATGTTCGGCGCCACCGTCCACCTTCCTGGTGAGATGATCTCGCCAAGCCCTCGTGGTGTGGTTGAGGCTCCTACCAACCTCCTGCACCGCCTCCTGCAATTCATGCGGACTCTCTCCCCGGTTCCACCCAGGCCATCATTCTCTGAATCTTATATTTAGAAAGACCTGGCGACCTACTCTTACGCCTATCTCCGATGTGATCGAGTACGGCGGCCATTTGAACCCCCTACGACGGCCCATTCCGGGTTGGCTCTCGAGGGACGAAACCCTTCCGCATCCAACGTGGAACTCGCGAGGAGGCTGTGAGCGTGGAACGCCTCAAAGATGCTGTCCCGGACACTCCACCGGACAAACCCTGCGGTCCCCTACCCTCTGGTCCTCCACCTCCCCCACCCTCATCCCTCCGTCGCGTATACTACCTCTTCCTCTAAGTCCGCATCCTACAACTACAAATTGCTCATCATCAACCTCCAGCCGTCAAGCCGCAAGTCGCACTCACTCTTCCTGCAGTGGACGCAATGTACATTTACCTGGTTATTTTGTTACTCATGTTTTTTTAGCCGTGAACCATGCCTTCAGCGTCGCTACACGCAGCCTTCGGTCTAGCCTGGGGTTACTGTGGTATTCCGTTCCCACGTGCGTCGGTTAGTTCGCCGCTCTTGATCGAAACAGTCGGCTCACGTGAGGGCCGACACAGACGCTGACTCACACCGTCCGCCTTACACTCCTGCTGGGGTTACCAGAGTCTTGGCACCATCCTCGCAACCAATCAACGTGCGTCATTTCGCTGATTGGGTGCAGGCAACAAATGACGCATTGGAGTCAAGTGGTCTCAACAGCGAACACGCACAACCGGAATAGCATCTGGCCTTAGGAGACCGCTAGGTGCAGCTGTGTGCACGGCCCCTTGAAAGCTCTTTGCCTCAGTAAAAGCTTGTCCTACCTAATCAGTCTTCCCTGACTTCTGATTTGGGAAACCTTCGTGTTTTCGACCTCGCGACTTCGACAGTAGTACTTCCTACACCTCACAATACCTCCACCAATACATGATAGTTCGACCGTCGTAGTCAGACGATGCCCATCGTATGCTCCACAGAAAGGAGGTGCAGGGACGGTGACATGTGCGTGGATTGGTTTTATGTGATAGTAGCCCAGCGCTGCAGCTACCGCACTCTCTCCTCCTCCCCTATAACCACGGTGTCATGACAGCGTCAAGAAGACCGGAGATGGGAGAGGATGCAGGTGGCTGACGCGGCCGGAGCTGCATCTGCGTGTACCACCACACCTGGCTCGGATCCCACGGAGTGGAAGTTCCATAATAGCCACATTAAGAAGGAGCCATTGCAGCCTGACCCTCAGATCACCAGTCAGCCATTCCACACAACACACATTGGACTGACTGCGAGGTCTGAGTGTAATTGTTAGTTGGCAAACTTCCACGCCATGGCTTTTAGCGCACCCTGATAGTTTCCAGCGCGTCAGATTGTTTCTAGTTAGAAAAATGCACTGAACCGTCGACCTTGCTCTCTCCCCCACCCCCACAATCAGACCACCGGCCGAGCCGGTCAGTTGTCTGATGCAGAAGTGGGCGCAGCTGCTGGTGACCTCGTCTACGTGTACTCCGTACATGACCTGGACCCCCAAACACAAGCACCAGGCTTTCACACAACAGAGGGTTGAAAGGCTCACATCTCACATGTGGGAGATATCAAGAGGTCACTTTAAGAAGGAGTCATCGCAGCCTGACTCTCAGACCACCAGTCAGCCACTCCACATAACACGCATTGGACTGACTGCGCGGTTTGAGTTGAATTTTTGGTTGGCAACCTTCTTAACCCACGGCGTTTATCGACCCGTAATATTCTCAAGCTCAGATCACACATGCAACAGACGAGCCACATGGAGAATGAGCCGAGGGTCATACTTGCCTCTCAATCAGCTATGCAGACTGAGAGCATGTTTCTTGTGGCGTTGCGTGTGATTATGTGAGGTGCAGGGGCTGATGAGGAGAGATGTAGTGTTTTGGTATAGCCGGCGATGTTCTACTGCAGGTCTTCATGGAGACGTGTGTGGCCTAACAGGCCCATGCGGTGTGTGAATTTGCGTAGGCAGTGCTGACAGTTGATTCGAGTGCGACGGGTATATGTTGGTGCTTTTTGGCACTGGTTCGCCGGTCTCTGTGCGATGGATTCTCAAGTGACCTACCAGGCCGTTGCGTGATGTGCATGTGCGGTGACAATGAGGAGATAATAGGTCGGGAGGTGCTGAGTCTTGGGGGGATCTGCTTCTGGTACTGGTAGTCGAGCTCCTGGGAGGAATATGGAAGTGTTGATGGGTGCGCAAGATGTGTTAGCATCGCGGTGGATTG
The DNA here is from genome assembly GCA_017591395.1 of Schistocephalus solidus. Classification (NCBI taxonomy): domain Eukaryota; kingdom Metazoa; phylum Platyhelminthes; class Cestoda; order Diphyllobothriidea; family Diphyllobothriidae; genus Schistocephalus; species Schistocephalus solidus. The sequence goes on from WEDG01002482.1 coordinate 16,940, forward strand.
CACTTTCGTGAATGCGCATGTGACCGATCAGGCCCCTGTGGTGAGTGAATGCGCGGGAGCAGTGAAGGCATTGGAGGCAGTGGTCTCTGTTGTGTGTTGGTTCGCCAGGCTCTAGTTTGCCCGTCTCGGTGTGGTGGATTCGCAAGTGATCGATCAGGCTGATGTGTGAGTTGACTGTGCGTTCGCAATGACCGCAGGTTAGTACCGAGTCCCCATCGCTGGTACTGGGGTGGTGGTGGTGGTTTCGGCGGTAGCTGGTGGGGTGACGTAGCAGGTGGCAGGTAGTCGGGGTTCGGAGGTGGTGGGAGTGCGCAACGGGTGGTGGAGGGAGGATGTTGTCGGTGATCGTGGGTGGTGGGGCATCGATGAAGTTGTCATCAGGGGTTGGGATGGAAGTGGTCGTAGGGTCTGAGGTAGGTATGACAGAGGTTAATGTTATGGGCTTGTTGTTGCATTGAGTTTGACGGTGTTTGACCAGGCCGATTCGCGCGTGGCTATGCGCTGACAGCGTGGACACGTTGGCAGAGCTTGGAAATTGGTGGTGTCGATCCGTGGTGCTTGTGACTTGCGAGCCACCCTTTTGGCCTTAGCAGCGTCGATACGTTTGGCTTCGTATATTGCTTCCCCGGTTTTCATAGATCTTCTCCATGACGGTTTATCATGGACAAGGTCTTCCAGGTTGCCGGGTGGATTTGCAGTTGCTTCAGCGATTTCTTCAAAAGTGTCCTTGTAGCGTAATTTTTGACCTCCCTGTCGGCTAGCACTGGTAGCGATATCTCCAAAGAAAAGTCGTTTGGGTAGTCGCTCATCGTCCATTCTCACCAGGTGGCTGCTCCACCGCAGTTGCAATTGCCTCAGCATGGCGTGGATGCTGAGGATTCCGGTCCACTCTATGACTACCGTGTCCGGGATCCTGTATTGCCACCTCACCTCTATTATTATGTGGAGGTAGCTGAGATGGAAGTGATTCAGTTTCCTGGCTTGGTTAGAGTAGACGATCCACGTCTACGTTCAGTAAAAAAAGGTGTCATCAAAACGACGGCCTTGTAAATCTTCAGTTGGGTGTTCAGGTGAATACCGTGGCGATTCCACACGGAGACCTGCAGCCAGCCGAAGGCCTGACTGGCTTTAGGAGATCCGTTGAGCAAGATCGTCGTCGATTCTCGTCTTACGTGACAGCGTGCTTCCCAGATAAGCAAAGGTTTCCACATTTTTGACTTGAGCGCCGTTGACATGGATTCGGGGAGCAGTTTATTCCGCGCTCTGCGGTGGTTTGTGCATGATCACCCTTTAGGCTGTATTGACTGTTAATCCAAAATTTGCGCCGCATGCGGCAAAGAGATCCATGCTCCTTTGCGGGCGCAGTCGTCCGCAAAGGGCAGGTCATTGACTGTAGTCGTAGACATGCGCGTTGGAGCCTGCATACACCGACTGTTGAGAAGGTGCCCGTCAGTTCTGTAGGCGACGCGGATCCCAGGGTTGTCATCACGGTAGGCGTCTATCAGCATAGCAGAGAACATGAGACTAAAGAGGATGGGGGCCAGTACGCAGCCTTGCTTCACTCCGTTGGTCACTGCGAATGCTTTGAATACCGTCCCGTTTTCAGTGACGTGCACTGTCATCCCGTCGGAAAGTAGACGCACGATATGCGTGAACCACTCAAGACAGCCGAATTTCTGTACGACTTTCCATAGTCCGTCACGATTAACCATGTCAAAAGCTTTCGTCAGATCCCCGAAGGTAGTGTAAATTTGAGTTTGCATCTCCCGACACTTCTCTTGTAGCTAGCGATAGCGAAAATCATGTCGGTTGTTCCACGGTGTCGTCGGAAGACATATTGGCTTTCCGGGAGCAGTCACTTCTCAAGGTGACCTGCTTTCCCGCTGGAAATCTGTTGCACAGCCCGGATGGTTTCTGGTAGGGAGATTCAGGTCGTTCTTCGTGTCCATTTGAGGGAGCCAGTGATGGAGATGAGCTGATGAGCAAGCCAGCGCTTCAGAATTTGCGATTCCTCTGTCAGCAGTGTTGTGCCGTCAGAGCTGATCAGTGGTGCGGTTCACTTGATACACGGGCCGTAGATGGCCTTGATGGCATTGAAGAAGTTTTCTATTTCATTGTGCTACGTATAACTCTGGATTCCCTCAGCCTTGCGGATCATCCGGACGTCCTGTACCTTCCGTAGCCGTTGGTTTACAAGGCGGCGGTACCTGAAGAAGGTTTCTTTGGTGGCGTCAGTCCGAAGGTCTATGTAGGCTTTGTGTAGTCGATTCTTCCCCGCGAGTAGGTAGCTGATGTCGGCGTCATTGTCGTCAAACCAGTCCTGATGTTGATGACGTGCACCTCGAAGGACTTAGAGGGCAGTGGACTGGATGACATTTCGCAGTTGACACCATCGTATCTCCACGGTAGCGTTATCATCTGGAGCATGCAGGTTCTCCAGTTTCTGGGTTATCTGGTTGCTGAAATCAAAACAATGAGATGGAAAATTTAACAAAAGTGTATTTAATTTACTTGGCGGTCACTTACCTTGGGGCCTTCGTCGGAGCCTCATCTGCGAAATGACGAGGCGATGATCCTTCCAGCCATCTGCATCGCAGGTCACCTAGGTCACCAGCACGTCCTGTCGATCACGCCTCCGGACGATAACATAGTCCAGCAGCCGCCAGCACTGCGACCGAGGGTTCATCCACGTGGCCTTCTCCTGCATCGGAAGGCGGAAGAAGGTGTTGGTCAGTAGGAGACGGTGTTCCGTACACGTTCGCAGAAGAAGGAGGCCGTTATCGTTGCGGCTACCGAGACCGTGGCGACCCAGCATTCCCTGCCACGCAGCGTGGTCCATCCCGACGCGGGCGTTAAAGTCACCAAGGACAATTGACTTGTCCACCTTCGGCACAGTCGACAGCAGGGCATGCAGGTCCTCGTAGAATTTGTCCTTCGCCGCAAGGTCAGACGTCCCACGATGTCGTTGCAGATGGCAAAGGCAATACCAGTGTCGCGTCGCTCTGCCTTTGGCCGGCCGCTCCAGAAGAAGGTGTAGCCGGCACCCACCTCCTCCAGCTGACCCTGCTCAGAGAATCGGGTCTCGCTGAAAGCAGCAATTTCCACCTTGTAGCGCGCTAGTTCCCGAGCGACTAGCGCCATCCTCCGTTCCGGTCGGTTACTCCTGGGATTTTTGCAAAAGGGAACGAACATTCTAGGCTGCTAGTGTGAGTGTACTCACCCGAGCATGCTGGAGGGTGTGGCGAGGGGGGTGGGGACGGGGGTTATTGTTGTTTGTTTGAGTTTTACGACCGCGTATTTTGCGATCTGCGAGCCGCGACCGGCTGCAGAAGACGTGATAACCAGCATTTGTTTAGAGCACCTTTTCTAGCCCCTTCCTCCGCGAGGAGGCAAGCAGTGCTGTCCCTAAATAGGGTTTCTCAGACATCCCAGATGGCTGCCGAAATCCACTGTGGGTCATGGTTTTGTTTTAGTGGGAGAACGACCTGAGTTTGCCTGGGCCGCCTACGGGGTTGCAGTAGCCCCCACCGTAGGACTTTTTCAGATGGGGGAGGTGGGAAGTTCGGGAGTCAGACATACTGGGTGAGGAGGTGCACACAGCACCAGAGACCCTCGCCTGGTTTAGCCTGCTGGTCGTGACGGTTGCTCAGGGTGTGGCCGCTGGAAAGAGCCCAGCTATGAGGAGCCATGGGGGAGACTTGGATACCAGTTAGAGGCGGCCACAGGAGCATTCACCACCCGTATGAGACAAATGGAGCGACCAAATGCTATCTGTGTGATGATTCCCCGAAATAGTACCCCTACACCCCATCAATACATACACAACACATCACCATCATAATTTACCTGAGACTATCACGGTTTCTTATAAACCGTGGCTTGGAAGGCTGCCAACTGACTCTTACTCCAGACCACGTCGTCGACCCAGTGTGTGTTGTGCGTTGAGTGACTGACCAGTGGGCAGCTCCGGCCGCGCCAGCCACCTGCGCTCTCTCTCCTGGTGATGCCACCAGGCTGAGGTAGGGAAGGAGTGAGCCACCATGCTGTAGTTCGCACGGTGGACATTGTCCAAATCATTGGCCTTACTGTCATGGTGATTATCTTAAATGGCGAGACAGACGGTTTCCTCAGCTCTTTTTGGGCATCTTCCTTCAATCGCTCTCGTTTAAATATTAAAGCGATATTCAAAAAACACGGTTTAATATAACAAAGTCCGTCTGAGCGCAGTTGCAAGCATGATCCTTAGCTCATAGAGGATTTCCCGTTGAATGAGCCTTTACCGATTAGAATTAACGTGAGGAGGGCGCGGGCGACGAAAACTGTCGATGACTGCACTCGGACGCGGGCTTCCAACCCATCGTCGCATCAATTACGACCCTCCAGTAGGCATGCGGTCGCGTGACCACTACGTAATCTAAACACTGCGCACCTTGTGACTCTAGTACCTTTATCTGCGACTGTCTCCGATGAAGGCTTTTTGTTAGAATCCGAAACGTCAGGCAAATAAACTTCTTTTTCCAGTGATCGTATCTCACCTGTTCGCTTCTACCAGCAGTGTGTAGGTACTAGATAATTGTTTTGCGTGAAATATGGAATTTACATGGAGCGGGTGTGTGAGCTTTTCGGGAACAAAATTTAACTTTGAGGAACACAAAGATGGGTTGGACAGGAGTTGCTGAACCCCGTAGCGCAAGCAGTATGTTGCCGAAGTTCAGGAGGATCTTTTAACCCGAACCCCTCAAAGCTAGCGCAAGGCCACCTATAATACAGAGGGGGTCCTTATTCGATCGTCGATTCTGACGAGGACCACCATGTACTTTGCATGAGGATGGTACAGAGACGATGACTTGCGCTTGGATTAGTAGACTTGCGCTGCAGCTACTGCACTATTTCTCCCCCACCCACCTGTGTCAAAACAGTGTCAGGAAGACCGATTCACCCAACCCTCATGGCCACCTAACTGTCTCTCATTTACCCCCCCGCCTCCCGCCTATTCACATGACCCACTTGTACGAAAAGACGAATATTATTGATCGGTGGGGGCATCGTAGCTCAGTTGGCTGGAGCGTTGGCTGTACTAAAGCCTTCCACTTGCTGGCGTGGGTTCAAATCCCACCAAGGTCGCCGAGTTTTTCACAAGTGGCTCAAAGGGATTATTCAAATCTGCCAAAAGTCTCTACTAAAGTTCTAGTTGTAGACAGTATTGTCACAAAATTGTTTTCCTCCACTGGTGCAGTAGATTTGGGTTATTTGGGGCAGACATTCAGTCAGACCACGAGTGGAAGAATATACGCAAATCTTGCGCATGCATCAGACGTTGTTTCGCTTACTGACCCAAAAGGCTCATTGGCCAAGGAGCCCGAGTTCAGATCGGAGGGGCTCGGACTTGGGTTGGACATGACTTGATGACGATGACAACTGATAAAGCCATTCCAGTCTCGTCACTGCCCCTGTTGGCACTCTTTCCGACACATATGTACATGAAATGTAAACCGAAGTTCTGAAATGTGTTTGTGATCAGAAAAAGAGTACTTACTTAAGATTGTAAGATTAAACATCCTGCAGCATAATTTTGGGATATTTGAGTCCCGAAAGGATGCCGGCTTTCGAATAAGCTTCTTTCCGACGGCCTTCGATAACTGCATTGGTTGAAAACTGACTACTTATGTACTATGACCTTTCCTCATTGGTTTCCGATTTTCTTATAACTTCAATTTTGTAGAGAACAATCCTAGAACCCTTCCTTGTACTTATTTCGTACCAACTTATCTCTTCTTTAAGTTTTATGCTGGCAGAATGCGCGTCTTTCTGCTTTCAACACAAATTACTGTTACACTCCTGCATTCAGGGTGTCAAAATTACAAGCTGTACATTTACCGTGTACTACAAATCTTGCAGTTGCAAATGATATTAAGAAGAATGGATGCAGAGCTCATAATATTTTTTTTATAAATTTAGGTCATATAGTAAAGGTTACAAGCAACATTAATAAGTGTAAAGTTATGATGCTTTATGAATGGGCATTGCATCGTCTTGAAAAGCTCACAATTAGTAAAATTAAATAACCGATATTTTTGAACGTGGCCCATCGTTACACCTGTATTCAGGGTTTCCAAACCACTAACTGTATACGTTCCGTCTAAAGATGCTCACAAATACATCTATGCTATTAGTAAGATTTTGTATAGTGCTCACAAAATGTTACAATGGATGTACACCACATTGTTTATTTTGCAAGCATCATTAAAAAAATGTAAATTTACGATGCTTTAGGAATAGGCATTACACTGTCTTAAAAAATTTCGTAATTAGAAACTTTTATAAAAACGAAATAGACCATTTTTTTCAAGGACCAAATTTTAAGAAGACGTAATTTGTTATCGAATGGGTACAAGATAGGACATTTTAATGTAAGACTTCTATAAAATATATTTGAATTTATAAGGGCAATGAAAATCAATGGAACAATGAAGAGTTTTCTACAGACCGCCAAAAAGAAGCCGGCCTCCTGACATGACTGAAATATCTTGGGATTCTGCTGTAAGATAATTAATATAAAAAATCTACTTATGTAATCTTTTCGAAGCTAAAACACATTTTCGAATTTCGTTTGGCATAGCATGAGCTAGTGAGGGCTCTAGATTGAGCTCTAAGGCGCAACGGTAGGAGCACGTACCGCGATCAGCGCCACCACCTCCACCGCCGCCGCCGCCGCCGCCGCCGCCGCCGCCGCCGCTGACTTATGTTGCCTTCGCCCGCCAAGCCTTGAGTACCTGTGAGTGATAACCTCCACCCACGCGCGTGACTCGATCTCAGGCTTACGATGCCGTGACACCGATCAATACTTCTCTCTTCCCCGATTGGCTGCAGCCGTCCACAGTTCGCGTCGAGATGAGAATTGAAAGCGGCTGCCACGGCAAGCGAAAGAAAGGGGCCCACAGAGACAGCTTGTGGCAACGGTTTGCAGAGCCTCTTGTGCGCATTTTCGCTAAGTTGATCCAGCCTAATCAGTTATCCCTGACTTCTGCTTTGGGAAACCTTCGTATTGTCGACCATACTGACACCGTAACGTGATCGGTGAAGTGATTCATGTCTGGCTAGATAACCCGCATTTCGAATAGCAAACTGGACAGCATGGTGGCTGTACACCAATCTCATGCAAGGGTAAATGGAATTATAAATACGTTTTCTATCAGGAAGCATTACTTAATTAAGATTGTAATATTGATCATCATGTGGCATACTCCCTTACTATTTCAGACACCCCAGGGTGTTGGCTTTTGAATGTCTTTAAAAAAACATGCCCTATAAAAAATGACTATTTACATATCATGCATTTTTTCTATCGATTTTCGATGCTCTTGCGAATGCTCCAGTTTTTATACTCATCTTACAGCCAATCACGTCCTCTTAAAATATTATGCTCAACGGACCTGTATATCAAGGTTTTAAAATTTTTTGGACTACTAAATTTTTCGAATTAAATATGTTGTTGCATTCGCTTTTAGGGGTTTCAGTCTAAAAACCGTGTGCCTTCCCAATAATTGAACAGCGTCCAATTCTATATGCTATTAAGAAGATTCCATATAGTGCTCGTAAATTAATTCAACCGAAAAATTGCATTTTTCAAATATAAAAATTGAAGAAAACGCGATTGTTTAGCAAAGGAGTACAAGAAAGGCTATCAAAAAAATCCATAGATCGGAATTAATCATTTTGTTAACGAGGGTGGTTTTTGTGCGTGGTCGACGCTACGTACATGCACGGTGATCAATATCACAACCCCATTTAAGGCATTCTTCCTAATCGAAAATGTATTTCAGAACTATGGTAAACATTTACTTAGATCGGTCACTGACTTGCATAGACCACACTTGTCATTTAGTCGCGAGGTCTTGCCAAGGAGCGGCAAAAACGCTGGGCATAACAGAACGGACAAGAATTGTGCAGTAGCTGGCTCTCGATGCATGGAGATGAGACCGAAACCCTAGCGTCAGTCGCAACTTTAGTTTCGGTGGATTATTGCGCGGACCTCATTCCCTCACTCGTATGCGACCCAAAGGCTAGAGCTGCGCCAATTTCTGTCAAAAACCTCATACCAACCAGGCACTAGACACAACCAGCTGGTGGGGAAGGACAGCTGTGTCAGTATCCACAATTTCAGCTCTGATGCAGCGGGCGCTAGCAACAGCAGAAACGACCGCAATCAGATCGAGTAAGCTGATCTTGTGCGCACACAAGAACCTCCTTCAAGCTCTGTGGCCAAAGGTCGGTGAACTGCATGCACTCATCCGCACCCTCTCTCTCTTCCCCAGGGGGTCTAACGTCCCCTGTCAATAATTTGCCTCAGCTACGCAAGACACCAACATAGCGAGATCTTGAGATCGACCGAGGCTGCCTCTTTTGCTGATTGGCTGCCGGGGGCGCACCCACGCGTCTCCTGATGGAGCTAACAACTTCAGCTGTTGTTACTCGGCTGGTGTAAGTGGCTGCCCACACCTACGAAACGGGTCACGAGTTTAACTTCGCAGCCACGAAGAGCATCTCCCACGCCAGATTCAAGACAAGCCGAGAATTGATTGAAGCCTGGGCCTCTGATGAGAACTCGGTCAATCGATTTATCGATCTGGCACCGGCATACAGGGCCCTGCGTATTCACCGCCGGACTGGCACCACTGGTGTCTGATTGGCCTCTCTCTCCCCCCCCCCCCCCATAAATGTTACTTGTTTATGTTGCTGTTTTATCTCTGAAGATGGACTCCAGTAAGAGTTCGAAAGCTCAGACGAATAAAGCCATGATTCCGGTGAACGAACAACCTTCTTCTTCTTCTTCTTCTTCTTCTTCTTCTTCTTCTTCCCTTCCTGTAACTGGTTGTTGCGCTTCGCGTACGCTCTGTAGCCTCAGTAGAGTTTGTCCATCTATCTTGTCTGACTTTTTATTCAAGTAACCCCTTGCTCTCGATCTATCGCATTTTGAACATTACAGTCTTGATGTGGCTTCTAATCCAGCTGCATACGTTGATCAAGATTATTATTATTATTCACTATGAGGTCCCCGGCGTTTGACTTCCGCGAATCGTTTTATCGCGAGAACGCTTCTTAGTCTCCCTGTAAGTGACGCCCCCAGCTCTAGTAGTCGAGGCTGTGAGCATGAGACGATTTAGTAAGTCTTCTTTCAGGGGTAACACAATCGCGAAAATTTCCAGCTAACCACCTCTAGGTCGTTCGTATCGCATACGAGGGAGCTTGTCACCCTAACCTGCCCGATTGCAACCTCGCCGAGTCAGTTCAAGTTAACACATGCGATCAATAATGTTCGCGTGGTCGTGGGAATAGGCGGAAGGCGGGGGAAATGAGAGGGTTCGTTAAACGCCTTGGTCAGTGCATCTTCGTAGGAGTTCACTCGCCGCATCCTGGTTTTACTGGTTTCTCGACAAAATTTTTTGTAATAAATCTGTCCGGATGTCCGTTCTTGCGAAGCAGGCCCTTTTTATATTGTCTGCACAGCACGTGTGTGTGGTGTGTGTGCGCAAACAGAAGATGAATTTAAATACAAGAACAGTAGATATATCTGGGGCGAACAATTGCAAGTTCCTACTTTACCTCGCAGGGCGATCTTCTGCCGGGAATACGCAGTAACTTTACTTCACGGGGAGAAAAATTAGTTAACGGTATGCGATGCTTTTACGGATCAAATACACAGGAACAGCGCCCAAAAGGCTAGACTGGTCAAGTTTGCCGAACCTACGTTCGGACAGTAATATAATAAGGTTACTATATAACACCAAATATCAAAGCGGCCAATAAACAGTGGTTCGGGGGGCGACCAGAGGTTTATAATTATAGGTTATTTCTGTTAGCGCCTGCGGAATAGCGAGAAGGGGAAAGGAATCTATTAGTAAGTTATGGTTATGTTTCGGCGTCTTCATGCGACATGACAGGTTGCGGAAACGAACAGCCGGAACTTAAATTGGCCAGGGCAGCCTGAGGACTTGAAAAAACGTCTTCTGCGATCGCGAGATCGGGTTGGCTAGCTGTATGCCCACCGTCTCTGGCGCAGGAAGTTTAAATTCCTCGTCCAAATTTTATAGATAACTGCAAATGATTGGTTAATTGGGCGGGCAAAAATCGCCCCAGAGCTGGAATTTTTCATGCCTTGAACGACAGAGATGACATAGGCTTGGCGACTAAATCGTTCTGTTGCTTTTGGCACAGTGACTGAATGTTCAATGTTTCACATGAACTTCATTGATGCTAGTTATTTTCTGACCACATCTGAAAAAGGACCACTTTAATGTTCCCTCGCTTGTCACCTCCAAGACCCAACTTTAGTAACTTTGCCCTAAAGTCACTTGCACTGCACTGAACTTGAATTTGGCGTAAATTATTTTCTGTTTTATCCTTTAAACACGGGCGATGTTTTGCTCAGTAAGTGGTCCTTTTTTGTATCTGCTTCACCCTCGTCCCACGGTTGGAACGTTGAATGGGCCAGAGCGTTCTGGTTAAATGTAGTGCAATCATTCGGATTTCTCTGCATGCGTATTTGTATCGCGGTAGTTAGTTCATCATATTTATAGGTAATAGGTTTCTCCTTAAAGACCCTAGGTTTAGTCGAATTCTTCTTTCCAGTCAAACCAAATGCTAACCCTCTGACCCCTTTTGGATAAGAATTTCGAATTTAGAGAGACAGAGAAGGCTTGTCAAGCGCTATGTTACCCATTTAGTAAGAAGAAGAATTGAGCAACTTAAATCAATTAAACCAATTAAATCTGATGGGAGCACTGTGGCCACAGCCAATGCGGGACGCTGTTGGGCGAATGCGTGGGTGGGTGCGCACGTGCTTTTCTGTGACGTCGACTCTTCCTGGGAATGTACACATTTCCAACAGGGCTGAATGCGGGAGCCAGGCTTTTCTCATCTGGGTTGGCCACAGTTGGACATCGAGCGGCAGCTCATCCATAGTAGAAGCATTTCCGTGAAGCACCGCCTGTCAACCAGGCGTGTCCCTGGTTGTAAACTTAGTTAAGGTGATTATTTGCGACAGGTTAGTGCCAGACAGATATGCCGGTTTATTGCAATGCAGGCGTCAGCGAAAAACTGGAATGTCAGGCAGGGTCATCTCCGGCGGGAACTTTTGAAAGCATTTCAGAAGACCGGAAGAGAAGTTTACAAGGACAGAGAAGTTCACGTTTTGAATGACAGTCAGGCATGAACGACGCCCAACTCCGCTAACAACTGCAAATTAATGCACAGGTAAGTACTATGGTGCGCTAACAGTTTGCATAATTAGCCCATAAAATTCTCGCAGGTCCAGTGTTCGCTGATTGGCACCAATGTAAGCCACTTTTTAGACAGTTGCTCTACTTCGATCGCTTCATCGCGTTAGCCTAAACTGGAATGCAGTCAAGCCTCATGCATTCGCGTTTCTCGATTCGTTAATTTTTTTATTGGAACCTAATGCATTTATGTGCGCAAAGTTTTCACATGTCTGCAAAATTCTCTAAAAACCCTGTAAAACTGCTTATGTGTAATTTTTGAAGTAATTGAACAAGTGTTAATGACTTCAAAGGTAAAATCGACGAGAGAGGTTATACTTTTATTTTTGAAAGTAAAATTCTAAAACTTTCAGTAAAAAATGTCCTCCATTCACCGTGAATAAGATTGGAAACACGAACCACACAACACTGGAAGATCACAAATGAATGGCCGAAGAATGCATACATTGACATCACGAAGAATCATCCTTAAATGCGTCTCAAAATATTGACCAAATTGGACTTCTTTCAAAACAGTGCCAGCGTCGTGTACTGATGACCTCATTTTGTTGTTTGTATAAACAAATGGGTTTAAAATACGGTATATACTGGGTATAATAGGCCAACCGACATGCATATAAGAGGATTTACGTGCGAATGGAGAGCAGAAAAGATGGCGGCTCAATTTAAAAAGCCCGCCTGTGCTTTTCCGAGATGCGATACCTATTCACAAATTTTATGAAATTTCGAGCGCTATTGGTTACGCACGTATAAAAAAAATGTTACAGTTTATTATCTATCTTGCAATATAAGATAAATGCTAGCTGAAATGCTGCTGGTCCTCATATGAAATAAACACTATCGGGACTGGATGATGACGCAGGCACCATGACGACACGCTTTTGGGTGCAAGCGTTGAAAGTAGCAGCAACAGTCACAGAGATCCCTGTGTTGAGCGCGGTCTGAAAACGATAGAGGGCTTAAGTTCAGTCATGGGCAGACATACAGAAATCTTTACAGGACCGGGAAAAAACCGCATCTGCAGGGCAAAATAATCTGGTTCTTCCGTCGGAGAGCCCACTCCTGGCACGAACCATCCTCCAGTCTTCTCTACCTGAAGAGGGGAACCCCGAGGAGCTGCAAATTCTTGAGTATGCCGTAGAGTCATTTTCACTATTTTAGCCGTGCAGCACAGCTAATTCATAATTGTTAAGTACTCATACTATAATTTTACGCATTATAAAACATACTACTCCCTATTTTGAGTACTATTATTTATATTTTTTCGTCCGATGCACTGTGGAGTGACGGGGAGATAACCCTTTGTCCAGCATCCATTATGTGTCGGCCTTTTTCAAATTTTTACTGTCATAGAAATCAATAGGGATTTCAAAGGCATCGCCTAACTTTCCCTTAATAAAACTGAACTGAACTGTTTCATTAAAGATTGTTAATGTGCGAATGGATTTTTATTTCTCGATCTCCTTGCCTCGTAGTTAGCGCGCACACATATTTTTAAAACTTATTATTTCTCTGTACGTTTTTATAGAATTTTAAATTGATCGAATACCCGTAACGTCTATGTACATCCCTATTTCCTCTATCCTCTCGGAGGTTTATTTAGTTCAAATTCATGAAAATGGCAAAGTCAACGTCAGTCATTGAGCTTACAGTCGCATTCGTTACTTTGTTTTACCATACGGCCAGGGAAAAATTTAATAAAAACAGTCAATGAATTACTATAGGGGTAACATTAGTATACCGTAATGTAAATCTGCTAGTGAAAAATAACTCCTATTAGACGATACCCTACTCCATTTTCACGACACCGATTAATTGATTTTTGAAATGGAATATATTAATCTAACTTGTAAATGAAATTAAAGTGTTTTATAAGCAGGATTTGGGTCATTTCCAAGGTATCAACTCTATACGTAAGCATTTTTATTTACTCTTGTCGAACATTCGCGATTCCACCTGGTTTGTGACGGGTGCTGGAACCTAGCCCCGTGAATGGTCATGTTATTACTGTACTCGTGTAGATAATTGGATGTTCAACGAGGAGGACTACTCGAATCGCATAATGATTGGCCAACCACAAGCTGGTCCTAACCACAGTCAGTGAGACCTGCCTGTGAGACCTAGGACGGCCACACGACACCTATGCAGGTTACGCCTTCTTTCGGGGCAGCCGGCATAAGCAGGAGCATCGTGTTACTGGTGCCATCTCCGGGGTCAGAGAGCTGCCCCTCCCTCCTTCATGGAATAAACGATTGTCCCTCTCAATGGACCTCAAATAGACGGGTAGAAAATGGTCAGCATTTTCAGCGCATTCAGTCGATGCAAGAGCGATGCGAGGGAACAGTTCTACGACGACCGGCAAAAGCGCACAAAATGCTCCTGTTGGATGACTGAATGGATGCATACCAAGTTACCTGAAAGGGATTCCTTGCCTTCAAGAAGTGGGTTACTGCAACGGCAACGGACTCCTGCTGTGTACCTGCAGAAAACACGATTTCCATATATTCAACACCACTGTCGATATCCTTAGCATAAGAAGACAAAATGAAGGCAGTCTCGATCGCGTCAAAAAATTCGTGGCGTGATTGTAGTAAAAACCCAGTTGCACCAGGCATGGCTGATGTCAGACAAGAAAAAGACCAACCCCTATCCACCAGCTATAGATAATCCGATGGCCAACCGACCAACGAGGAGGACCGCCCGAGTCGCGTGATAATTGGCTCGCCACAAGCTGGACCTAACCACAGTCAGTGAGACCTGCCTGTGAGAACTAGGACGGCCACACGACACCTATGCAGGTTACGCCTTCTTTCAGAGCAGGAGCATCGCGTTACTGGTACCTAACATTGCACATGTTCGAGTTACTACTGCAGTCGCACTTCTGCCGTGGCATTGGTGCATATCTATTTAGTGGCTTCAGTACTTCTCGCCCATTGAGATGCCGTGCGAGTACGGTAAGTCCCGTTTGGTAAAACTCTCGAGTTTACATTAGCCGCCTTTAGTAAAAAAAAATACACACGGATGCACAAACTTAGCCTAGGACAGTGATTAGACTAGGAAGTTGCCTGATTACAAGGCGATGTTGATTTCAGCTCAAAATTTTCAACATTTTTACTGATAAAATTCTGCCTAAACATATTATGCACGCAAAAAAAGAACATTTAACGGAACGAGGTAGGCGAATGCATTATGGCACAAAATTTGAGGTTCCTGCTATTGATCTTCTGTCTTTAGGTCATAGTGCCCACGGTCTGTTTGTGGCCTAAGCTGCAGCGTCAGTTTTGGAGGATCATGAGGAGAAGCGTGGAAAACAGTACTAAATCTTAGTGTCAAATGCCGTGTGATACCAGTAGAGATCAGCGTTTCGTGGAAAATAACTGGGACGGCGACGGTTTCGGCCTTTTACTGACAGTTCGACCGTCGTTGCCGACTATGTGCCCCACAGCAAGGTTGGCGCCGGGACGGTGACTAGCGCATGTGCTAGTTTAGACTGATAGGGAGACCTTCACAGCACCTTCCGCAGTCTCTACTTCTTAGGAATGTGCACATGCCCACGATGAACCAACCTCGTGGAAAAGCACCTGCGCGCGTCTCCCGCGCTGCATGCCATGAACGTGCGCCCGACAGCGTCCCGCGCTGGCTGTAGCCACAGTGTCCCCGTCAGATCTGATTGGTCCATGTCCGCGAGAAGTCGCTCCGCTTTTCGCCATCTCCCTCTTAAAGTGGATTGCCTGGTCCAGCCTCCGTATTGGTCCAACGCATCTACCGCGTCTAGGCGGACTCGCAGAGTAGCACCACTTACCGAGAGGAGGAGGAGGAGGAGGAGGAGGAGGAGGAGGAGGAGAATTGGGGATTCGAGCAAGCATCGGTCATGATAAGCATTGTACCTCCATTATGCGATCGGCCATATCTATCTACTTTGAAATTTTAAAATCCTCAAGCGTTGATTAACCTCAAACCCAATTCCGCTACGATCCAAGGCGTTCCCACTTCTTGCTCAGTCCACAAGGTCGCAGCAACCAAACCACATCCTGTAATGCGGCCAAAGCAAGCACCCAAAGCGAAATCACCGCCATCTCCTTTTCGGCACTGTGGCACGTGGCATTTCCATCAGGATTGCACACTCCGCCAGCATCGTTGCCAAAGCTGTAACCAGGTGGGGCACCGTGATGGGTTCTGATAAACACCATCAACTGCTGGAAGCAAGTCTGCCCCGCCATTCACAACTCCAAGCACCGTTTCCATTCAAAGCGTATGCCCAAACCCCAGTCCGTTGGCAATTCCCTGAACCTGTTGGCCGCGTTCCAGCTCAATGCAGCTGATCGCAGAAATTTTCTTGATATTTTGCTCAATGATCACGCAGTCCATCTACAGATGGATACTGTTTCAGACATCACTATCACTCTGAGAGGCTCTGGCAGTCCCTTGGAAGCCCCGCGATGCAGCAGACTTCGCAGACCGTAACAAGCGCGTGCGGTGGTTTCGTCCAGCTAATGTGACAACTGCAATCCTGTGTGTCTTTACGCGACTCTACCATCACTGCGATCTATTACGTCACCAAGTTTACTTTCAACCTACTTGGTCTCGACTGGATTGAACAACTTCTTTTGGCCGATATGCCGCTCAGCGTTGTTTGCAGTCAGGTGCAGATTCCGGCTGTGTCTGCAGACCAAGTACATTCTCCAACGGTTCGTTCCAGTGTTCCAGGACGGCCTTGGTCGTTGCACACACACTTAAGCCGTGCTGCACCTGTGTCATGGAAATTATCCAGTCCTCCGTCCAAATAGACCAGTTCCGTATGCAGCCTTGTCACTTGTCGATGCTGAACTGAAGCGTCTGGAGGAATTGGGTGTTTTGATACCTCAGCCTGGGCTGCTCCACTCGTCGTGGTTAAAAATCTAAATGATTCTTTCCGATTTTTGCCAACTTTTCCACCCGTCTCAATGGCGCTATGACGCCGAACTGCTCTCCACTGCCAGTCCCTGCTGAATGGTGGCACTTGCTTTGTCAAGTTAGACCTGGCCGATCGTACTTAGATATTGAAGTGGCTCCAGACGCTCGCCAATTCTTGACGATAAGCACACACCGCGGTCTGTTCCAATACACCAGGCTGCCCTTTGGTGTCAAGACCGCCTGGCTCTGTTTAAGCACACGATGAACGCAATGCTCTCCGGCATTCCGGGTACGTCTGGGTACCTGGACGACATTATGATCATGGGTCGCTCCCCTACTGAACTCCAAGACCGAGTTTGCGCAGTACTCAAACGCCTGCAGGAATATGGCTTCCACCTGAGGGCTGACAAGTGCCAATTCTTCCTTGAATCAATCAAGTACCTCGGATTCATCTTTGACGCCACTGGTCGCCATCCAGATCCTGAAAATATTCGTGCCATCTAACGAATGCATGCACCCAAGGATTTATCATAACTTCGTTCGTTCGTTTGCCTGATCAGCGACTATAGCGCCTTCCTACCGTCGCTGCATGATTTACGAGCCCCACTCAACCGTCTGTTGCAGAAGGATGCTCCTTGGTGCTGGTCCTCCGACTGTGAAAAGGCCTTTGTCCAGCTGAAGTCGATGCTGAGTTCAGATCAGCAGCTCACGTACTATGACCCGACTCTGCCGATCATCTTTGCTGCAGACACATCCAATCACGGAGTTGGTGCTGTCATCTCACACAATTTTCCCGATGGGGCGGAAAAGGCGATCATGCACGCATCTCACACGTTAACTCCTGCGTGGAAGAACTATGGCCAAATCGAGAAAGAGGCATTAGCCATCATCTTTGCAGTCAAGTTCATTTCACTTTGTTGACAGACCATAAACCGTTGCTGTCAATCTTCGTTTCAAGAAGGACATTCCGGTCTATTCATCCAGCCGACTTAAACGATGGGCAACTATTCTTCTCGGTTAAGATTCTGATATTGGCTACTGCCGCACTACTGACTTTGGTCAGGCTGACGCCCTTTCCCGCCTCAACTAAAATCTTCGTTAACCCGAGAAATACAACGTGATTGTTTCCATTTCCATTTACGATTATGTACGCCAACCACTTTCAGACGCCATAAGAGGCATACCTGTAACTGACACCGAGATCAGGCGCACTACTGAACGGGATCCAGTTCTCCGCCAAACTATCACCTACGTGCAGACCAGTTAGACAACCACTGCTCTCACTGGCGATCTTTACCAGCTTTTCCTGCACCGAGCATCGCTATCGGTGGTTGATTCCTGCCTTATGTTTGCAGACCATGTGGTGATTCTTTCTTAACCTCGATCTGATGTTCTACGCCAACTTCATGTTGCTCACCCTGGTACTAGTCGAATGAAGTTCACCACTCGCAGTTCTGTCTACTGGCTGGGTATTGACAGCGACATTAACGACCTCGTTCGACGCTGTCCCCGTTGTCAGCATGCCGCCAAGATGCAGGCTCGTCAACCGCCAGTCCCATGGCATACACGGGATAGGCCTTGGTCACATGTGCCGTAACAAGTGGGTGCGCCGAATAACGCAGACGATACAGGTCAACCCGCGTCAGAGGCGGTACTGACCTACTTGAAGGGGAGATGTGGGGATTGTCTACATTCCCACGATGAGCCAACCTCGCGGAAAAGCACCTGCGCGCGTTTCCCGCGCTGCATGTCATGAACGTGCGCCCGACAGGGTCCCGCGCTGGCTGTAGCCATTGTATCCACGACAGATCTGATTGGTCCATGTCCGCGAGAAGTCGCTCAACATCGGAAGCCACATTGGCTTTTCGGGAGCAATTCCTGCTCTAGGTGACCGTTCAAACGATTGAGAAGGAAACGAGTGAAGAGACTCCAGATCTTCACCCGTTAACCTTGTTTCTGGTTTGAGTGAAATTGTGTCATCGCCACTTCTTTCTCAATCCAAGCAAACCATGCCTGCTATAGCTGCCAAATCTTCTAAACCTAAGGAAACTCCTAGTAAATCTGAATCAGTGGCTTATCCAGGCATTAAAATCAGTAATTTCATTACCGATGGGAAACCTATTAACCTTTCAGCATCTACAACAGCTGCGAACGCTAACGTTAGCATCGTTCCCAAACCCAAAAAGTGTCCGAAATCCCCGAAAAATTAACGCTTCTAATTATATTACCAGTTTTTCCAAATCATTTATTTCTTTTTCAAATGCACGTTTTCCGCCAATTTATGCTAGCTTCCCTCAAAATATCATTTATATGCCACCCCCTATCTTTCAAATGCCACAATATAGCCTTCCCTTCCAAGGTTTTCATCCAAATATGCCCTTGTACAATAATCTCAGTTCTCTTAACAGTAACATTTTGAGAAATTGTAGCCCACAGCAATTTGTTTCCCACCTTTCGTTTCTTCTTTCCAGTTTTCTTCTCCGCCACCAAATTATCCTCTTTTTATAAATACTGATGAGCGTAACCTGCAGCTCAGGAATACGCTCAGCTTAGTTTCACTCAATGCGAGATCAGTTTTAATAAGATGGCTGAGCTTATAACAGTAGCCTTTGAGCTTGATCCAGAATTGCTGTGCATCACTGAATCGTGGGCTCACTCTTTTATTTATAACTCAACGCCTGCTATAGATAATTTCAATTTGTACCGACAAGACCGCGCTGAAAAACGTGGCGGTGGTTGCCTCCTTTATATTAAGTCATCCTTTTTACATTTCCCTTTTCAGCTGAGCATTTCATCCTTTTCTGGAAATGTATGCTTTGATTCAGTCCTCCTCGCGCACAATAAAAAAGCGGTAATTTGCTGTGTCTATAATCCTCCGTGTTATTCTGGCAATGAATGCGAGCTCTGTGAACTATTTGAAAAAGTTGCAGACACTCAATTTGATGTCAAAATAATCGTAGGCGATTTTAATCTGCCAGACATTGCTGGCAGGCAAATTCCTATCCGCCTAAACATCAGAAATCAGTGGGTACTATTAACTTTTCAAACATGTCCCAACTGCTCAGATCAGTTACCAGAAATGACAACATTTTAGATTAAATTTTCACAAATGATGTCCACCCTCTCTGTATGAATTTTCATCGTGATCTTTTCACAAGTGATCACGCAATAATTCACTGCTGTTTTCCAGTTCCCCTTCTTACGAAGCCTGAGGTTAAATGCAATAACCTCGACTTTGCTAA
The DNA here is from genome assembly GCA_017591395.1 of Schistocephalus solidus. NCBI lineage: Eukaryota > Metazoa > Platyhelminthes > Cestoda > Diphyllobothriidea > Diphyllobothriidae > Schistocephalus > Schistocephalus solidus. Next base: position 36,351 of record WEDG01002482.1, read on the forward strand.
AACAGACCTTGAAATAATAAATAATTTCGTAAGCACTCTAGATTGGCATAGCATATTCTCAATCAAGGATCCAAACTTTTTCCGTGAGCTATTGCAGAGCCTCACAGAAAAGATCCAGACTTATATCCCGTTTAAGATTTTTAATTCAAATACAGCTTCTTCTACTGTTCTGCATTTTCTCCAGGACCGACTTAAAAAATTACGAAAGCAACTTAAAGAGTCATCTTAAAGCTCTTTATAAGTTTATTTAAGGATTGCACAAATATTTGAATTAGCATCGAAAATTAGGCTCACGAAAGATAAGCGTAGGTAGTCTCGGGCATCAAGTGATGCCAATTCATCCAAATCTGTTGCTCAAATCTTCCATGTTCGGTCATCGGCTAAGTGTCTGAATGTAATTTCGCCCTTACTCGACTATAACAAAAATTTGTAACAGACGATTTGGGCAAAGCAGAGTTGTTAAATTCGTTTTTGCCAACCACTTTACCACTGAAACTATCCCCACTCCCACGATTCCTCTGTTTTCAAATTCACTTCTAACAACCATTAATTTCTCGCCTAAACGTACTCAAAAAGTAAAAAGCTCACTCTAAAAATTTACATTCGGTTGGAACTGATAACATTCCAAACTCACTTATTAAACAGTTAAGGGATTTTTCACATTTACTATGCAAGTTATTCTCAGTATTTCTTGAAAATTGTTTCTTCCCCGATTATTGGAAAACTTCTATTTTAATACCAGTTTTTAAATCTGGTTCCCGCTTGGACATTCATAACTATCGCGGTGTTCATAAAACGCCCTCTCTTACTAAACTCTTCGAAAAAATAATTGCAAAACAAATCACGGATTTTTGCATATGCAATCAAATTATCAACTTTTCCCAACACGGCTTCTTACCGGACCACTCTTGTGAAACCTGCCACATGTCTTTTCTAAATCTGCTAACCTTTCTTCGTAATGATCATCTATCTGTAGTAGTTATCTATTTTAATCATAGTAAGGCATTCTATAAAGTGCCTCAAATACGATTTCTAGCTAAACTAGAAGCTATAGGATTTCGAAGTCCCCTTACTGACGTTATTAGATCATACCTAAATGATAGAAAACAAAACGTTTTAGAAGGGTCCTAATAATCAAGTTCTACCCCGATTTTTATTGGTGTCCTTCAAGGTACCGTATTAGGACCTTTGTTGTTCTTACTGTATATAAATGATATGTCATCGATAGTTAAACATTCTCAATCTTTTATTTATGTTGATGAACTTAAATGCGTGTATTCCTTCTCTAATTCTACGACGGAACGGTGCCTCAAACAAATTCATTCAGACTTAGACGCTCTTTCGGCCTGGAGCTCCACGTGGCTAACGGAGCTCCCACCTACTAAGTGTCGCTACATGAGTTTTGGGCCTGCAAGGCTGCCGCAACCTCTTATCTTTGAAGGTTGCCCTATGATTGAATGTTCCTCCATCAAGGACTTGGGCTTAAGCTACACCAATAAATTAGATCTTTCGCCTCATGCCAATAGAATTACGGCCAAAGCTGCTCAGATTTGCAGCTTTATATCTTATAATTTCTTTTTTTCCTGAAATTAAATTAAGACTTTATCGTATGTTTGTACTTTGCATTCTTGAATTTTGCTGTCCTTTCTTCGGTTGAATGAACGAATCTAGACGTTCAAAAATTGAAAATGTCCAGAGACATTTCACAAAAAAACTCCTATTTCCGACTCTTTTAACTACTTCCTACTCAACAAGATGCCAGCTAACGAAGCTAACATTTCTTTGGGTCAGGAGACTTGAAGCAGGCTTTTGTCTCCTTTTCCGACAAATTAATAGTTCAACTCTCCTCAAGCTTTCTGTCATTACTCCCGTTAGTCTTCCTTATAACCTTAGACATTCTACACTAATTATACCTCCCCCTGCATCCTCCACATGTAAACGCTCTCTCTTCTTTGCTTCTAGGTAAAGTTTTCTTTGGAATAGCTTGCCAATCGAAATAAGGTCGTTAACTAGTCTATCTGCATTCAAGCGAAGACTGCAAATTTATCTTAACATTAATTCGTTTAACCTTTTATTTTCCTCATCTTTTCCCAGTACCTTTCCTCATGACTCGGAGAAAGGACCATTGGGAATTTAAGTGAACCTCTTAAAACTATATTTTCGCAACTTCGAGTCGCCCTTGAACTATGATGTCTCCTTATTTCACCAGTCATCCAAATGATAACGTCATTTGGACGTAAACATTCAGTGGTCCACAGTCTAAAATGCTACCGTTTCTTTGGATACTAACCATCATCAGAATTCATTTCTTGATCCTAAGATGCTGAGGACTTAAGTTCATTGACGCATTTTCATGAGATTTTGTTTCATACGCCTAAGTGATTAAGAACGAATCATCTTGACGTTTCATTATCTCATTCTGAAATGCTACTGTATTATTACCCTATTCTACCACCTGACCATTTTTTTCCTAAGCAGTTTTTCCCCTACCTTCTTTTCAAAAATGAAGGCCTATTGAACTCTGCCTCCATTTTTAAGGTAGGAGGTTTTTTCCACTGCCTATTTTTTCCTAGTTCACTATTTATTTCAAAACATCGCTTACTGTTGACAAAGCACGACAAGTTATGTATTTGTACATTTTATCTGCACATATTATCATAACTTGATTTCGTTACTAATGTTTGCTTAGACAGTGCCATGCCAGTGCTAACCAAATAGTAATTCTAAAATTCTAAATTCTAACTCCTGTGGAGAGGAACTATGTCCAAATCGAGAAAGAGGCTTTAGCCATCATATTCGCCGTCAAGATGTTCCACAAGCTGCTGTATTGTCATTATTTCACGTTGTTGACGGACGGTTAACCGTTGCTGCCAATCTTCGGTTCGAAGAATGGCATTCAGGTCTATTCAGCCAGACGACTTCAAAGATGGACAACTATTCTTCTCGGTTATTACTTTTATATTTGCTACTACCGCACTACTGACTTTTTTCAGGCTGATGCCCTTTTCTACCTCATATCCAATCATCGTGAACCTGAGGAAGACACCGTGATTGCTGTAAGTTCAATTGAGGATGATGTGTGCCGTCGGCTTTCAGAAGCCAAACGAGGCATACTTGTCAATGCCGCCGACATCCGGCCTGCTACCGAACAGGATCACATTCTCCGTCAAGCTCTCACCCCTATGCAGACCAGATGGCTAACCACTGCTCTCACTGGCTATCTTCACCAGTTTTTCCTGCGCCGAGCATCGCTATTGGTGGTTGATTCCTGCCTTATGTTTGCGGACGTGTGGTGATTCCTTCTTCACGTCAGCCTGGTGTCCTACGCCAGGTTCCTGCTGTTCATACTGGTATCAGTCGAATGAAGTCCATCATTTGCACATTTATCTATTGGCTGGGTATTGACAGCGATATCAAAAACCACGCTCGACACTGTCCACGTTAACAGCAAGCTGCCAAAATGCCGTCTCATCAACCCCAGTTCCATGGCAAACCCCGAATGGGCCATGGTCACATGTGCATTTCGATTTCGCTGGCCCACTTGATGGTGTATCGTATCTGATCTTGGTCAATGCTTCTCAAAGTGGCCCAAGGTTGCACCAATGAATCCAGCAACGACATCTGCCACTATTGCTGTCCTACGACGCATTTTCAGCCAACACGGCCTACCGGATGGTCTGGTTTCGGAAAATAGTTCCCAGTTTATTTTATTGGCTTTTGAGGATTTCTGCCGCCAGCACAACATCCAGCATCTTCACTCTCCGCCCTACCGCCCTCATTCTTACGGTCAAGCGGAGCGTTTTGTCGATACATTTAAGAAAGCCCTCTTGAAAGCTCGTGGGGAGGGGGCCACGGATGAGATCATCCAGGCATTCCTGTTGTCTTACCGGAATACTCTGAACCCGGCGTCCCCAGTAGTGTTTCTCCGGTGGAGGCCTTGATGGGGCGAAAACTACGCACAAAAATCCTCGCGCTGGCTTTTACCTATGTGCCGTCTGTGCAGCCAATTTCATCTGTCTCTGGCAACAAGCTTCTCATCGGAACGCCCGTTTTCCTTCGCGATTTTCCGTTTTCCTGGATTGAGGCGACCGTAGCAGCGCACAGAGGCAGCATGTTGTTCGACGTCTGCGTGGGTGACAACACCTGGGTTCGTCACCACAACCAGATTCGACGGTGGCATTCCAGTAAAGTAACCGAGCCCGAGTACTATCCATTGCATTGCATCAAATCTAACTATTAATCTTTTAGAGAAGCAGACTTTTCTGCTAGGTTTTTTTAGTTCGCGGCTCGACGAAATCCGCCCCTGATTTATTGGTAGGAGTTTTTTTCATTGCTTCTTTCCTAGTTCACCATATATTCCAAAGATTGTTTACTATTGGTTTAAAAATGGTTGATCATTCTTAATCAGATATGTCTACTATACTATTCATTTCTGCTTTTCATATGGCTGTTGACATAGTGCAGAAATATATAATTTGTGTTTGTTTATACCGTGATAGTAAATTTGTAATGATGGGGCCCTCTGGGCCTGAACTGTTCAATTTATTAATTTATTTATCAACAGAGCTGCCTGTTGAGACGAAACAACTTTAAAGGACCTTGGTGGACTGTTGACGGTCTTATTAAAGACGTCCTCTCTTTGCTCAATAGTGACCAAGAGTACAATGTCTGTGTTTCGTCCCATAAGAAGAGCCTTGAGGATTTTGATGAAGATCTCTTCTCCAAGATATTCGAACCATTCGTGAGGATGCATTTGGTATATTGTATAAATTATGGAGACCTTGCATTTCTCAGGTTTGGAATAGACTCGAAAGGGTTCAAATAGGAGCTACCAGAATGGTTATGATTCAAAGCTTCTTGCCCCTTACAACCCACCAAACAAGCCTAAAGCTGCTTTTTTCGGGGTTCTCATACAGACATGCCGCAGCGTGAAGGGATTGTTGCTGCCTGGCTATTGAGGACTTTTTCCGAATTTATTTATATATACCCAGGTTAAAGGCAAGTTCAAAAGAGACATACAGTAGAGGATCGAGCTGACAGTGAAAACAACTCCTGATCGTTCTTTCAAGTGTTTTTCAGGAGAAAAAACTATAGCTCATTGAATGATTAAATTTCGGGACGGTGAAGGGTTGACACAGGTGCATGGTGTACTCGTTCTGCGTTCAGTGTTACAATTAATGTATTCTCCACCAGGTAAATGTGTTTCGGCAAAAGGTTGCTCACTGTTGACTGAGGATGTAGCCGATTGTGGACAGCAGAGCCAGTGACATTGCCCTCAGGATGAAGCCTGACACAAGGTTCAGATTCCGTAAGTTCAATCAGAACGGAAGAGAGATTCCACAGAGTCAGCACCAAAAATCGTGAGAAGTGTCCTGAATGTAGATAACTAGTGACAGCTGTCTTAAACAAAGGAGAGCTTTGCTGAATTTTGATACTTTTGGGTAGCTTTTTCTAGATTCCTATGGCGTTAACGAGAACAAAACTGACGGTATCTAACTGTGTGGGCCAGAGGAAGAAATAAAATGACATCTTGATGACTGGTACGTCGATAGTGGTCGGGCTGCCTCATAGTAGTAAGGGGGTTTAAGGTATGACTGTTTAAAAGTTTGAACAGTAAAAAAAGTCCCTTGTGTAATCTGTGAAGCCACAACGGGTTGAGGTTAGTAAGCTCACAGCGTTTTTGGTAGGATAGGTTTCGTTGTTCTAAAAAGAAAACGCTTTTAGTTAAGAAATAATGGATCGATTCTATCTTCTTCCGTGCACAAGCATGCAGAAGGCTTTATTTAAACAAACAGTATTCCAGACTTGGTCTGACAGACATTTTATAAGGGCTGGTTTTATTGTTGACAGTTTTAAAATTTCTGAGAATTAACCAGTAGGTCGGCCTACCTTCTAGACAATCAGGGCACAGTGCTCTGACAGACTAAGACCACTAGAAAATGATATGCCCTGATAATTTATAACTCATGGCCAATTTAGGTCGTGACAGTCTATGCTTAGCTGAGCATGCGCAGCATTTGTGCCCAGAAAGGGAAAGACGCCATGTCCAAAACCACTGAGCGAATGCCTGAAGATCCTTTTTAGGAGCTCTAGCACGATGCTGCCATCTGCCAGTTTATGTATACAAACGAATTTTAAATCTTCAGCATGCATAAAGAGCCTACCATACTGAAAAAAAATCAGGAAAATCATTTAAAGTGGCAAAATTGAAGCGGTCCAAGCACGCTACCCTGAATACGATACGATAGTTAGATCGTCGATTTCGACGATGTCCACCATATGCTCCACGGAAGGGTGGTGCAGTGACGGTGACTTGCGCGTGAATTACTTTTAAGTGATAGTAGCCTTGCGCTGCAGCTACCGCACTCTCTCCTCCTCCGCCACCTTAACCCGGTGTCAAGACAGAGTCAAGAAAATCCGGAAGTGGGAGGGGACGCAGGTGGCTGGCGCGGCCGGGTCCCCTTAGTCCTAGCCGCCCCTAGGCATGCCACCACACCTCCCATGTTCGGCATTTGTTAGCGGATCGCAAACCAAATAACACATGCCGTGCCCTGATGTGGCCCCCATGTTGGTCCAACGCTACCGTGAATAACTCTACTTCTCACATGTGTAGGGCTGGAAATTACATTGGGAATTTTAAACCATTGTGTGCGTACATCCAAATAAGACGATATGCAGTTCAGAAGCTTGTTACCTTTGCTGGCGTAGGCAAGTTTTAAGCAGGAAGAGATCACGGTCAAAATGATCAAAAACCTTTGTGAAATCGAAATTAAAGGTGTAAAGTGGAAAACCGCTGTCTGTGTATTGATGCACATGATCAAAGAAGGAGAACTGGCAGGTGTCACAAGATCTTTTGTCCAGTAACCCATGCTGAGCCGCAGTAAGTAGGTTTTTCTCTGCTAGGTGACACATAATTTTGTCTTTGATCAAGGTCTCCAAAATCTTTGAGGCTGCAGGTAGTGCACTTATTGGACTAACGTTGTCAATCGACATAAATTGGCCGTGCTTCGATAAAGGCAAAATGTGTGATAACTTCCATTAAATAGCGAAGTGTTCGCTTTCACGAGCATGATTTAATACCTTACACAGAAGGGACGGAAATATATCATTTGCATCAGCCATTAGAACGCTGACCGAGACACCAAATGGTCTAGGACTGTGAGATTGACGAAAAGGCAAAATGGCTACGGTCAATTCCCAGAGGGTAAAAAATATGGTTTCGAGGACGATACCGGTCCAAGCCTGGATGGTTCGAAAGGTAGTGACCGAATTTGCACTAAAAGTTCTGGACAATAAAGCATTGAAACTATCAGCCATCAACAAATTTTCAGCTATGGAGTTTCCTTAGTCCTCTCGAAGTATGGGAAGCTGTGTTTTTCCCTATAACTTTTACTGTGCGCGAAAAGAGTTTCGCAACATTAAACGAAGAGTTTTCGGAAAATGTGACCTCATTGGTTAGT
>WEDG01002483.1:0-235000 GCA_017591395.1 Schistocephalus solidus
GCGTTTACTATACATGAAAAATGTCGTAACGTTTGGCGAGGAAACTTTCATCAGATGCGAGCAGATTTAACAGACATCAACTGGACCTCAATGTTTTCGAGCACCGTGAACCAAGATTGAGATTCCTTCCTTGGTGTGCTGATTCCCACCACCTTAAATCCATCCTTTCACTGCTCGAAATGACGGGGCTCTCTGGGCCTTAAATATACAATTTATTTATTTATTGAAGGTGGTGAAGAGCGCAATCGGGGTGTTGCAGGCCATCAAACGAGCCTTTTTGGATTTCAATGAAGATCTCTTCGTTTAGTTTTTTGGAACATTAATTAGCCAAATTAGAACTATGCTTGGAAACCCTTAACTATTCAGGATCAGAACTGCCTCGAAAGAGTACAGAGGAAAGCAACCAAAATGGTTAGGAGTGAAAGCTCCTTGCCATATCCAATACGCTTAATAAATCTTAATCTGTTCCCTTTGAGTTAAAGGCAAATGCGTGGTGATCTCCTGCAGACATTCCAAAAAGTAAAGGGATTGGTTTGTTACCTTGAATTTTTGGACGTCTTTGAATTTGCTGTCACGACCCATCTCCGAGGTCACCCATTGAAACTGTGCATCCAGCTGACGAGACTTAATGTGTGCAAGATCTCATTCTCTTTGAGTGTGCTTACACCACGGAATTCCCTCCCTCAAGACATAGTGATAAAACCATCACTGGAAAGCTTTAAAAGGAACCTTGACAATTTTATGTTACAAAACGAGCCTGAGCGATGAGGAATTTATCAAAACCCTCGAGAGTCACGCACAAATTGTCATATTATAAGATCGCCTTTAAATTTTGCAACACACGTGTTTTCTCTGCATATCATCGTTAATTTTACGTTGCAAATAGGGAACTCAATGACTCATGCATAATTCCATTAATAAGTTGCATTGAATAATAATTTATGCTAAAATAAAAACGTGCAACCTTTGCAATTAGCCAAGGTCTCATCCATCATAGTCTAGCACAGATCTTGGAGGGTGGCATTCAACTTTCTTTTGAGCCAATCAGTGGATTCCTCCCATTAAGTCGTTCATTTCGTGGTTGATGCAGAATATTGACTTAACTACTCTCCCTCTCTCTCTGTCTCTCCCTCTCGCTCTCTGAATGAATGTCCAGTATTGTACAACTTGTCCAGCTTTAACTATCAAAGGTTCACGTTGTTAAACAAAGAGAGTAATCTTGTTTCGCCAGATTGTTGATAAGCCTTATGCAGTTTCTACTAGTCAATTTGTTCAACAATGCTATTTCGTTTTACTATGAACGCTCAAAAATCGTCCTTGACCTTGGTGCGCACTTTCGAAACACTGGACTATGGTTTGACTTTTGGATGCTATAGGGTAGCTGATTTAGAATTGCATTCCATAATAGGATCATACAAGTTTATTTCAAAATAAAAGTAATGCTTTATTAAAACTGATGATATTAATAAAGCTCAGTTGCGCCTCTGAAATATTATACTTATAAAAACCACAAAATATATGTAACTTTTTAAATATAACGATTGTGATAAATGCATATAGAATGTATAGAGGGCTTTCATTTGGTCCTTGAACTTTATTGGACTTCTGAAAATTTCTATTTAATTTTGGCTGTATTTTATATTCTAGAGAGTGATATCTATTTATGACTTTGGACTCAGGTTAAACAAGAATATTATTGTTAAAGCATTGTCGGCGCAGTATTTTCTTTTTTTAAGAAATTTAAACGAGCTGTCTTTAAATTGCTCTTTAAAAATTAAAACGATATTTTAACGTTTCTTATTTCTTAATTATTTCTTATTTTTTCCTGCTGAACTGGTATCTATTCAGGCCTATCGTCGGGATATCAAAGGAATATATATGTCTGTTAGCCGAGTAAATGGCAAAGATATTCCCGATGAAATCCCGCATGATGAGGCCTCCTCCATGGGCAGTTTGCTAACGAACGGTATTTTCCATGACTTCGTTAACAGACGGTCGTTTTGCCAGGAGTTATTTCTTGATAATCCTGTACGCTGACCTTGGTAGACCTGGGCTTTTTGCTCAAGTGCATTTGGTGAAAAAGGGATTTTTTAAACCACTGTCAGCAATGGAACTGACTGATTAAATTTAATCAAATTTAAATTTAAGTAAATGACAATGCAGGATAAATTAATCATGGTTCATAAGAGAATGCAACTTATGTAAGCACTAGGAGCCTACTGCGGTCTGTCCAATAAAAATTGGAATATTTATTATTTTTCTAGAAAACCAACTGCTAAAGCATTGCCTACATGGTGCAGATAGTGCAATAACTATTTTTTTCTGGAGTATTGGCATGAAAAATGGAAAAGCCGCGCATCACTCCCATAGTGCAACCGGCGTTGACCAACGTACCTATCACTCTACTTACACTTTGCGAAATGAAGTTTCCGCGTAATAATCGGATTTCGCTGCACCTACGCAAACGCAGTCATAAGTGTGTACAGTTACTTTGTCCAATTGGCTTTTACTTCTACGCAGGGCTTAAATCTGGACACTTTTTTGGCAAAATATTCTGTAAATATTTGCTACCATTCGTTAGGTGCAAGGGTATTTCCCTTCGATATATCGGATCGTTGAGCTCTTTACACATATAATTTAAGTGAAAAATTTAAATTTTTACGGCTATAACTATGTTCAGGTCAAAAACAATGTAGATCTGGGAAAAAGCCGAACTGATGCGAGTTCATCAGGATCATAATTAAAGATACAACAAGTCCATGCTTAATTTATAGATCAAATGCGTATACAAGCTTAGTACTTGAATCTTTTTAAGAAATTTTGTAAAGATTAGGTAATATATAAAGAAGAACTGATGTTTAACGCCACAGGTCTTTAAATAGTGTCAAAATCTGCTGCAGAATAAAAAGCGTTCAATTTACAGGTAGTCCAAAAATTATACAGGTTTTTAATTGTATTGTGGTATAAAATAGGCTCTCAGCATCCTTATTTGTACAATCCAAGTGTGTGCTAGTTCAAAATAAACTACTAAGACTGAGAGGATTTCCTTAAAATTTGTTAATTATGCCGAATTTTTTTTAACTTAACCTGACGACATTAAGAAATACAGAAGTCTCGGGTGGGCACCAATTAAAACTGGTCAATTTTCATGCATGTGTGTATATCGGGCTGTTAAACACTTTGAACCCAATTCGCCACACTTTTATTTCTTTTGTACAAATATTTGTACTTGATAAACAGGGCGCCAAAGTATTGACAAAGTCAGTTTGGTCTAGATTCTATAGGTACAAATAAAGTATTGTTTGTTAAAACATGTTATGTTGTCTATCAGACGAAATATATTGCAGCCGATAACCATGATATTTGTTATTTATGATTTTTTTAAGCGTGAGGGTCACAATGGTGTGCCTTATGTCCAGTTTTCCTCGGAGAGTCGAAGTATGCTACGAACCTTAAATTTCAGTGAACTGTTTTAATAGAGGAGGGTTTTTGAAAAAGGTGGTTTGATTTCGTAGTTCTAACGAAAAGAAAGCAATTTTCTTCCGATATCCAAATTAAGCTAAATCCTCTTATGCCAATGATAAATTTACCAAATAATATTTTGCTTTTATGTTAAATATTCAAACAACCCGAACGCTGTCTCAAATACTTTGAGATTTATCCCTGTGTAAGAGTATATTATGGCCGTCACACCAATCATTTATATCCAAAAAAGTTCAATATGGCAACACATAAAATAACTGCTGTGTGCCTAAATCAACAAACTTCAGCTCAAATCAATACTAAAATTTGTAAGTTGATAACATTCAATCACTTTAACGGATACTTATTTGGAAAACGTGCATTCTTCGTGCATAATTAGAAGTTATAAGACTACATTAAATCAAAGAAAAATCCTTGTTTTTCATATATTAACTCAGATACTGAGAGAAGTAATACATTTTCTGTCTGAGGCAAACGGTTGGGTACACGATAAAAAGGATGATATATCTGAGGAAGTTTAAATGACCATATGGTAGAGCAACATTAGTTTTTCTAGCTTTTAAATGCTCCTACTTTTGAATCTCATGTCATTCATACCTGACATAAACTAATAAGCAAGAACTAATTTAAAACAGTTTTCCTTCTTTTCTGTACTGCTTGCTGAAAAAATGCTAAGTGCGTATGTGACTGCCTGGGTAGATCATAGATTGAACTTGATGGCTCAGCTCAATGGGTATGTCTAGTAACCTGTTTAAGGTACGGCACCCCTTAGAGACTCATATATGTATACACATTAGGTTTTAAGGATATGGTAAAGTTTAAAAGGCTAGGTGAATTTAACTGTTGTATTCAGTTCTGATAAAATGATATTGCTAAAACTTGATCAGTGAAAAAGTTAGTGTTAATTTTCCTTCTTTTTTTAATAATATATTTTGCTAAGAATACAATCAGCTTAAATGATGTTAACAGTGTCACAGGAAAATCCACATACATATTCTAGTTTTTACTATAGTGACTTCATCTGTCATTCGTGACATACTTATTGATTAATATTATTATTTTTCTATGTCATTATAATGGATTTGATTCTGTGCTTAAATTTGAAACATAACAAGTTTTGATATTAGAAGATAAAACATGTTTAACTGACGAGTTATTAATTGACCTAGAATAGAAGTTTCATGTATTCTATTTGAAACCCATCTGACTTTTCAACTTATGAAAATGGCGATGCTTGATTGTTTCGTGCATTCACCATTAACTGGAAAATGAGTTTCGTTAACAGTTGATGCAAGCCTGTGCCTTTACTTTTAGTTAGAGAAGCACTAAGCGAACTTGCACAGTCAAAAGTAATTTTTGTTAGTTAGGGTTAAACTGTCTGTCATTAGCTCAGTACCTGCTGCCCTGTCCTTGATAGGTGCTCAGTGGTTGTCAGCATTTTACAACACCACATGCACTTTGACCCATTTATCTATTCCTTTAAAAAACAAATCCCTCTGGGTGTAGACAGCGACATTTGCATATTGCATACACCAACCGAAATAAACCCACGTGGTATTCCTTGAATACTCGGGTATTCAGTTATTCGCGTCAATCTGGAGACAAAATGTTTCGCGTTATGATAGTTCTCTCTATTTCCAATTGTTCATTATTGCTGTTTTCCCAATTAATGCCATTTATGTAAGGGTAACTTTGAGGAATTAAAGAATTATGCATTGTTCTGACCTAATTGGCCGTTCTGATTTTAATGCTTTAAGAAAACTTTCACCATTTCTGAAAGGTTGCCAAGACCTTAAATGACACACAAGTAAAAGAGGAGTGTTGCAGTAAATTAACAGGCACAAGGTAGTTTATTCATATGTCAAACACTAAATTCCTTTACTTCGTCAGCATAACTTGAAAATTAACCTCTTGATCCTTTTATAATTTAGCAATTTGATACACACTTGGAATAGTTGCCTCGCAGTTAGGATTATGTTGGTCGAACCCTATTCGTCTTTATGCGTGCCCGCGAAAGCAGGCTGTGCAATTGAGTTAGCATCTTTACTCCAGGAATTTATTGGCCTCCGATATGGACAAAAAGCTTTGACCGCATGCCAGTCTGATATAACTGCTCTTCATACTTTGCGAAATGAGATCATTTCACAGTTCAGTGATGATAGTATACGGACCATACGAAGAATAAAACGGTGAGTATTTAAGAACTATACTTTTGGTTGCAGTTTATGCCAGCGTTATTTGTTGCTATTTATTCATTAGTAGCAAGCAGCAGTTTACCCCTTACCTGCTTATGCGTAGTGGCTTATGGAACAGTTTGATTAAAATATACTTGTTGAGACTTCTTGCTATGCCTGTCAGAATTCGGTCAAAAGAAAGATGGTAAATGAGTTTTTCTTATTCTGTTTCCAGCTGATGGTCCAAATATGCCTTAACTTTTATAACCTCCATTGTTCATAGCAAGGGATCGTTAGCTTATTTCAAAATGAAGAACGTTCTTATGATTTCCGCTTGTTATTTTCCTAAAAAAAACATTTTTATGAATCAGTGAACCGGTTGTTTTGCCAAATTAATGACTATAGGAGTCACAAAACAAGATCGAATTGCCAATGATTGCTTGTTGTTCTCCAATCCCAGTGCACTTGAAGACTCTGACTAATTATTTACATACTTATTTGCCAATTGTACTGTCACTTAAAACAATTCTATTTCGAAACATGTCCAAATAAATTCACACTTTTTAAGTCAAATTAAACAATGTTCACTTCATTATATCCTCCGAGATAATTAAATCCTACGGTTTTTTCTATCCGCCAAAAAAGTTAATGTCCTTTTGAGTATTCATTATTTTTTATAGGTATCTCAACCTGCTAATGTGCTTGGAAAAACGAATTCCTATCAACGAATTTGGCATGCTCATTAACTTCACCTGGTCTAACTGCTTCCTTCCGCATCGCAGGGCAAGTAATTTATCCACATATTTAATCAAGCATTCTCCATTATCCCTAGCATTTTTTTCTTCAGTTTTTGAACGTTGTTCGCTGTTATTCTGTCTCGCTGTTGCCTACAATGAGTATGGCGGACTTCAGCCAATTGACGAGTCTTCTGGCTTAGCGAAGGCTGCCGAATGCTACCAGGTATAACTAACGTATCAAATGAAAGGATAAATAATTTTTCAGAAATTAATGAGTGCTATTAGAGTACAGTCTGTTTCAATTCTGCACATGTTGATTTAATAAATTGATATGAATATTTGAGTTGAATCGCATTAACTTCCATTTATAACTATATAATACTCATAGTCTGCAAACGGACTGTTAGTAACGTATAAATATTTAATTGGCTCGCCCTTCTCTCAGCACAAACAGTACCTGAAAGCCCACGCACGTGTTTCACCGATCCTAATATTCCAACAGTCATATCACTTTCCGGACTTAACCTGAGCAGGTTTACACCGAGAAATTAACCCTGATTCCCATCTGGAAAATTATCAAGGCTGACAATAGAATATGAAGTTTAAATTAAATGGAAATATTTGATAAATTCTGAGAGTGCCTTAACTGCTCCGTAATACTGGAAATTACGGGAAACAGTGTTCCAACTATTGCCAAACACGTGTCTCCTGCTGAAAGTATGGTAAATTCATAGTCGAATATGACTTTTCCACCAAGCAGTTTAGTTTTGGATTCTGAAAAGGACATTCAATATCTCTGTGTGTCCATGGTTTATTTGAGTGAGTTTTTTTTATATGAAGTATACAACTTATTGCAATATTTTTACTGCTGAGAACGGGAGTTAGATATGCAGTTAAGAATTTGGAGTCACATTTGCACGGTTTTACAACCTTAACCAGTGCCGGCGAGTTACCAAATAAATCAAGATGGTAACAAATAGTCTTCTTTGCAAGTTATTTGAATGTGCGTTGTATAAACTTTGATCGAAAGAATCCTGAGCAGATAACATGAACTTCCTTCTTTTAATGAAGCAGCAAATTTACTTTGACCACATTTTATCTTGTCATTAGGAAACGAATAAACATCTAATGTTTAAATAAATTTGCTGATTGATTGCCCACAATTCCACAGCTTAGTTCAAATCAGCATCTTTCTGCACGTTCAGCCTTATCAGCTTAAATCACTCCATTAAACACCTTAGCATTATACTTTGAAACGTGAACTACTTTAACTTGCATCTCATCTCTCCCAGTTTGTATCTCTTTCCATGTATCGAATTTAGTAGCACCTGTGCTTTCACGCAGATTTTAGAAATGAACCCATGTATACAGATTCTAAAACATGGTCCCAGTTCAAATCTGCAACGATTGATCTGCGTTGGCCTTTAAAATTCAAATTAATTGGCATATCTAATAATTACTTTGTTAGGATGGCTTAAGTCCATAAATTATATGAACAGAGAAATAAGGCCTCCTGTAGTGGCCAGTTAAAGTTGCTCTTACATATACTTCTATCTTGAAGCCCAGTCTCTCTTGCTGTCCCAACAAAACCTGCATAGTAGTGTCCATGATCTACTTGCCGGTGTTTTGAGCATGTTTTAACTCAGCAATCAGATTTAATGAAGTGCCATCTACATGATTGCCACGCGCTCCAGCTAGCATGCATGACACTTTCCTAAGGCCATTCACGTTAGTGCTAATTGCGTTGACTGCCACCTGGGTCTTCATGTCCGAGAAAAGAAGGTTTTTCTTCACTTCAGTCAGGAGCATGCTTTGTCTCTTTATCTGCCTCTTTCCTAACCATGCTGGAAGGTGTTCTCGTACTCATTTGGACAAACGCCGGTTCGTGGGACCAATATATTCTGCCCCACTTGAGCATGTGAAATAATAAATGCACATGGGGGTGGTTTGTACTAACAGTTTGTCCTTGCCCCTCCCTAAGGGATGGGAGTATTCAAGAGCAGTAATGGGCATCAGCTGCTGGACAAGTGCTAAACACATAAACAGCTATATCCTCGGGCCTGTGGTAGACACAGGCCATCGCGTAGAAGCCAAAGAGGCCTTCTGGGTAATTAACAAAGTCCCCTCAACCTATTCAAAATAACTTGGACAGCGTCTGCTGGCTACTGCTGAAGCAGATGCAATCAGGCAACACAAACCGGTCCTGTGCGCTCAAAAGTAATTTATGCAGGCGCCGCAATTACCGTGACTGAAAGCAACCAATTCTGCCGCCTGCATCTAATTACCTTTCCCGGTGGCCGCAATTCCTCTGACGATGATCAGAAAATGGACCGCAATTATGTTTTTTTCCCTCATCCTCCCCCACCTTGCCAATCGTATAATTTGTTCTACGTACTTGCGTATTCGACTAAGTTACATAGGAATATAAATGTAAAGGCCTGATGAGAATTTATCGAAAGCTAACGTATGTTCGCTAAATTATCTTTGAAATTTATTCTGTACCCAAATACTGAAGCACTCACCTTTTCATTAATTTATTGTTGACTTGTTCACATTGTAACTGGGATGATCTCATTTTTACAAGACAACTCTTGGGCATCGATAATAACCCTATGATGATAATTTCGATATTTTCCGCTGGATGCATAGCAGTCACTCACGGCCAAACATAAATGACTTTAGAGATATACTTAGACGCTAATTAAATCATTTACGTGCAGAATTCAACTGTATTTTTGGCCACGAAATTTTCTATGATGTAAAACATTCCACTTGCTTATCATGCCCCGACTATAACCATCCACTTATGGGGAGTACCACATCAACTCAACTGAGACGTTTTTGAAAATCAGAGATAAGGTTGCAATAAACAAAACATGTACATTTCGATTACAAGTCTTATAAATGTAATTTAAAGGAGGAGGCTCTTTCCTAAAAAAACCGTTTGGCTAACGTTTTACAGATGTTTGTAGACCTTTTACTTAACTTGGTTATCTTACACCGAACAAGATGTTCTTCTTGTTATTCTTTCTTATCCTTTACTGCCTTCTAACTGCACAGAAATCGGCCAATATTTTTGAACATTTGCGGAAGGAGTGCCCGCCAGCGTATTCCTGTGTAGGTGTTTGGGACTTGAGTCCCGAGTGCCTGGACGTCTTCGCAAAAATTCTTCTTGCGCAAGCTGAGGAAATGCGAAAAATGAAAGCCATCCTGGGTAAGCCATGGACTGTTTTTCAAAATGTTTCTTTGTAATACCGCATCTAACATGATGTTTCGAAAAATTTCTGTTTTCACCTTTTGACAGTTTAACCGTTGCTTTTGAAGAGATTCAACGTATGATAGTTTTTTGAGGCAGCAGTTTCCCGCATTTATGCCTGTCTACTTTCGCACGCATTATGCTTCGATAGCAAAAAGAATGAAAGACAACCGGAGGTAGGTGCTGACACAGTAGATTACAAAATTAAGCCACCCGTATATGCATTCTTCACATGTTATCACGTGCTTTGCGGTTTATGTGATGGATCGGTCATGGTGACATTCCACAGAGTGCAGTGAATCCAACGATCTCGATATGCAGTAGATGTGCTATGTCATGAAGTGTTTACCAAAATTTTTAAATGTATTGTTTATTAGACACGTGAATCTTAGTAGGTTTGTAAGATTAATTATCGTACAGCATAATTCTCAACTGTTTAAAGCACACTGGGATACCAGATTTTGTGTGAGCTAGTTTCTTTCCGCCAGTAAAAATATAATCTTTTAAAATGGTCTACCCATGTCCAAGGATTTCCGATGCTCTTATATATTCAAATATATTTATGGCAAGGAAGCATAAGAATTGACTTAATCTTACTCTTATGACAACAACATAGAGCTTCTTTCATTTATAGTTTAGTAGAGGTATCTATTGGTTTAAATAAGGTTTTCCGAAAACATTTGAACCAGACCTGATGTAACACATTCATACAATTAACTCTTAAAACTGTAGATTTTTCTATACAAGAAAATCGTACATTTTTATGCATCAATGAGAACAAGTCATATATTGCTCACAATTCTTTTTTCAATGAATGTGGGCCATTTGTTCACCTTACAGACAGCTCCACGATGGACATTTCACTGTCTTCAAAATTCCCTTAAAAAGAAATTTTTTGAAATTAAAATCTATACATTCTGCGAGGATAAGGTTCTAGGGAAATGTAACGATCTAGCAAATAAGCACAAAAAATATATCGTGCATCTTTTTAATGAAATAAATTGGAATTCATAGTGGTCTCGAAAGTCCACAGCAAAACGTCCTATTATTTGCATGACAACGAGCATGGTTTTTGCAAGCTAATTCAAAAACAAGCATTCTGATACGAGTTAAATATCCGTAATTTTGGTGCGTGCTAAAAAATATTGCCAACCTACTAAATTAACCTCTTCTGATGAAAAACACATTTTTAAAATTTCTATGAGTATCCTGAAAATCTGTTGGAAATTTGGGCGTTTGTTTGTTTGTTTTTTTTCGTTTGGAACATCTATCAGTGAGGTTTAAGATGTACTTGCCGCCAAAGTCGATCTGGGTCCCTGTAAAAAACGGGCTCCGTAAATTTCTGCTCCAGATCTTAATGTGGTGTGCCCCGTTAGCAGATGCTGTTCGAGGCCTCCCCACGTGTTATGATCGAAATATGGCTGCCTGTGTAAGGTTGTCATGGTTTACTTCTGTCGACGGTGATTTTCGTGTTGTCTGCAAGCACCAATAGAGAAGTCATAGTAGAATGAACTCATGTTCTTTATTAATTTTATTAGGGTATTTACTACTTACAACGCTGTTACGAACTTAACTACCCCCTTCGGGGCTTTCAACCAAATTCTAAAAGCTTCTTTTTAAAAAGGGACAAGTAAAACAACCAATTATTTCTATGGTTTTAAAAACTGAAAATTATAAGTCCAGTATCATTGGGAGATAAATATGTAGGATTTCTATAAGTGATTTCTTGAGAAACCAAAGAATTCTGCATAATAGGATCTGCCGCGCGTGCATTGTACTATTTGTGGTTGAAACGTCAACCGAGCATTATGTGAAACTCCTTACAGTCTACCAGACCCAAAGTAAACCATTAGGTTGTGGGAATCATTGGTAAGAGATACAAATAGGAAATAACCCCCTTACGAAAGGCAGCATTTCACTAGATTCCGGAAAGGGAACTTATTATACTTATTATATATTATTATTATTGTTATACTTTATACCAAAACAAGTGTAAACCTCGACTCTCACCTTTCCTCTTACCCTACCCTTATCCTAACTAAACCCGAAATCCACCCTTAACCCCAACAATTATCCTTACCGCAGCCCTAAACGTAATCTTCCTAGAATTTAGCACAAGGCCCTCGGAATACGGTGGGAGTATATTCCTGTGTCCCATAGACATCGCGATGAAAAGACAGGCGAAAAATGATCCCAGCCTATAGCACTTGGGCATTAGATGCGCCCTGTTCAAACGTGTCGAATATAGCTGTCAGTCAGCCCGCCAACTGGATTGAGTGAGGAGCAAAAAGCGGTAGTCGTAACCGCGACGACCATCCATCACCTGCCCTCCTACTGCGCATCCTACATGGACTGACCTGTGGTCACTAGTGCATTGCCTCAGCCACCACCATTTGAATACCCGGAGGTGTGATTTCAATCGCATCAGGGACGAAAAATATTCTGTACTTCTGCAACCTCAGTAACATCAAAATATACCATCGATATCCCCACCCTATAATTTGTTCACGACCACTTTATTTTGCTCCACGCACCTTGCTCCAGTCTCCCGCGAACCTAAACACTTACTTTCTAAATGTTGCGGCTCATATGACTCATCACTGT
This sequence comes from Schistocephalus solidus, assembly GCA_017591395.1. Classification (NCBI taxonomy): domain Eukaryota; kingdom Metazoa; phylum Platyhelminthes; class Cestoda; order Diphyllobothriidea; family Diphyllobothriidae; genus Schistocephalus; species Schistocephalus solidus. The sequence continues at coordinate 12,255 of WEDG01002483.1, forward strand.
CAGATGTGTTATTTTGTGCGTGCCATGTGACCTTTAAAACAAACCACTCATGTAGCACCCTACCACTTTCACGGGCTAAAACCAGTCTGCTGATTATGAAGGTCACTGTGCCTGAGGCAATCTAGCAGATAGCAGATACCTTTTGAGATCGAACTAGTTAATTGAAGCTAGGTCGAAAGTACATACAACCTAGAAAACCGTAATTTTGCTCCATTAAAAGCTCTGCGGTTAAGGTAAAGGAGGAGCTTAATTTCCTAATTAAAATCCTTAAGATAACAGAGACTATGAGAAATTACTTCGAAAAATTTCCAGTTTAAGTAGACGATATCAATGGGACAATTTCTACAGGAACTTTTAAGTGGTTGGTCCCCGTTTAAGGATGATAATATTGTCAACGTAATAACTTAAAGACTCCCCTGCACTTGTGAACAGGCAAATTGCTGCCAAGTGCTCTTTGCTAATCGCTTCAAGGAAAGTTCAGTCCGAATCAATAAATATATTCTATTTTTTTAACGCCCAATTTGATTGTGTTTATAATTTCACACATTTACTGGGCGTTTGGAAATGAATTTGATGGTTCAGTTGGTTAAGCACCTGGCACAGGGGTTTATGAGGGTAAAAACAACGCAAAAACTGAAGTCATAAATCCTTTACTAGATCATGGCCGCACTTTCAATTCAGGATTAACATTTTAAGGTCCTCTCGTTCTCAGGAAGGACCTGACTTCACAACTTTCGTTATCGTACAGCATTTCAGAAACGGAAACCAAGATTTTGCTAAGCAACTGGATTCTGTGCCAAAAATTTCAGGGTTCTCGTAGTGAGTCCGTGTTTTATAGTTGTTCTTGGTCCCTTTAGCTCATTATATCTACGCGAATGATGCAGTAATTGCTCCCTCTTGAAAATAAGTGTTCTAAGTTGCTTAGCAATTCAGTGCCCAAAGTTATATTTGTACTCAGAAAATACCTGCGGGTGAATGCAATCATGTGAAAATAAATTTTACCCAATCTGCTAATTTGGCGTCATTCAAATTGCTTCGGGAAAGGAAAATGTTGGATATATTGTTCAATGGTAGTTGTTTGACACCTCGAAATAACTCGCAAGTTACTAGATAAATATAGTACTCTGTTGGTTTTTTCTAGAAAACGATGACCCTCAACGGATAGTTGAGCTTGCTTCCCATACGGCTCACCTCTACTCTGCTGCATCGGCTGCAGTTTCAGTTGCCCCTGCAAAGATTCGTTTCCCCAAAGTATGTTGTTTGAATGTTGCTAACAAACTCTTATTTCGGAAATATATTTTATGTTTAACTAGTTGTTACGAGTTCCTTACGCAGAAATGTTTATTTTTCAAATATTTGTAGTGTATTATTTAAACCTCACTTCCAAGTCGCTTCTTGTCATCTGATAAACTTCCGGGTCCATATGAACACAGTGTTTTTCAATTTGCCAAGCTTTCCAGATGAGACTTCGGTGTATTCTTTTTAATGGGAAGAGTGCTATAGAAAAGTATTATTTCGTAAATATGGTAATGTGATTGGCGTTTAGAGTAACTAACTTCAAACCTGAGGGCAAATTCACTTTACTTAACCAAGCGTCAGCTCTAAATATTCGGATTCCCAGTTCAGACCTCGTTAGTGAACTCAGTTACCTGTAAAATGTTTTTTAAACTTTAGAATATTCGTTTTACGCATTACTTTAATGGGAAGGCATTCAATAAAAATTTCGTAACTCCATGCATAAAATGCAAATCGTAATAGGGTCTAGTGGTGGGAAGCTGACTTCAGACTATAACATACAACAACAATTTTGAAAGCCAAATTCAAATCTAAAATCTTGGCCTCCGTCCCAAGCCTTGCATCCGCTGACTTTTACCAGTGTGCGGTGTGATAGTTCGCGTGGCATATGCACTAAGCTATTCATGATTCTCTAGCCCTCAATTTAAACATCTCCCCAGCGACTTGTTTAGTTTACCATGAACTTAACTTCCAGCCTATTGATGTGACACCCAACTGGAAGTTGCTTGGTCACTGCACACAACCAGCAAAAATCAGTTAGAGTGCTAATTGCAAATACAAGCTTTGAAGCCTTGCTGATGATGGTATTGAGCAAATTGGAGGAAACACATTGGTATTAGCTACGTAGAAAGCCTTCCCTAGCGAGTATCGTTGAATGTTTTTTTAACCCATTGATACCGATGACCAAAACACAGCAACATTATTTAATCTTAATGGCTGGCATTCCATTTGCAATTGCGCTTAAGAGAAGTGCAAGTGAAATTCATTTACCTTCAGCCAGTTGGGGTGGTATTGGTGAAACGGGATAAGCTCTCGTTCATTTAATTGGGGCAGCCAGTGCTCACTTTCCACGGAGTTGGTATCTAAACGTTTTGTCGTCTTTCCTTTATTATTTTTCTTTATAGACTTGTTTGAATTTTGCGTATTTTTCAATGTAGACATGGTCAGGACATCTAGAGATGAAGATTAAAATAATGAAAATTACTGCAGAACATCATGCCTCCATTTGTGCAGCACAGAAAGGCAAATATGAAGAACAAATCGCAAGGAAATTGGTAAGTTAACTTCAAATTTTGGATTATATGATGCTATCGCGGTTTTTTTTCCTTAGTCAAGTCTCAGCATTGTAAGTTTGCGCTCTTATGCTGATAAATGCAGTGTACGGGACATCTTTCATACTTCAAACAATTTTATTTATCAGTAGAGGATTCAAATCTGCCAAAATCCTCTTCTAATTAATTGTGCCTGGTAGTCATCTGGTGGATTCTATATTAGTTGCTTAGGAAATCCTGCTTGGGCAGTCAGCTTACTGTATCAGATTTGATGCATTCCATACGTTGCAGTAGCCTGGGCGGGTAACTAGACCCAATTGTAATTCAACTCACGCGTCCCGGTGAGGCTTCGTAGCTCAGTTGGCTAGTGTTGGCTGTACTAAAGCCTTCCCCTTGCTGGCGTGGGTTCAAATCCCACCGATGCCGCCGAGGTTTTCACAAGTGGGTCAAACGAACTTTAGTTTCTTCAGTACAAAAAATCAAAAAACTTAATTTGAAACAGCCATTTGTGTAGTGGAGCTGAAGTCTCTGACTCCTACCTCATGCAGCCAAAAATAACTGAAAAGAATAACTTGCTCAAATTTCCCTCTGCTTTGAGCTCATCCCTGGCGTCAAATCTACTGGATCGCTTTAAATTTCCTAGTCTATTATGATATTTCGCCTAACCTCAAGTCTCTTAGTTTCGCTTGGGTTCAGCTTTTCGTGTTCGGGTATGCCATCAGTAATTCAAACTTATGATCTATTAAAATTGGTCGGAAGGTCAGGGATGATTTAAATAAACTAGCATTGTTCAGCTTATAAGAAAATACACCTTTATAAATATGTAATGTAGTGACCGAATGCGTCTTCAAATTTTGTCGATGCCTAAAATTAGTCATCATATACAACCAAGTACAGTGCAGAAGTCGAATCAGCTCTGAAAAAGCGCCGTAGCTCGATGCGCATATGTACGATCAACGACGTCTTTATGTGTCTACTTCACAGTTGTCTATGTTGATAAGGGTTAGTAATGCGACTCTTGGTGTTAAGGGGGTGACAGAAATTGTGTGCATAATGTAAAATGTGTATATGTACAATGCTATGTGAAAAAGGTACTGCATGAAAATTAGCCTCTAAACTGGATGTGGGGGTCAGCACAGTTATATGGTGTGAAAAAATCGGCGTACTACAGAAGTTAATCTTGAAACCCAAGAAATTTTCTTAACGAGGGCCTTTTTCCTGCACCCAAAAAGCGAAACATAACGAACTGCTGCCATCAACAGCAATAATCTAATATGTGATCACTGGAACAATTAATTTATTGTATTTACGCTCAAACTCATAGTCAGAGGCATTTGCATGTTGGATCCCTCAAAATACTACTATCCAACTGCCATATTATCAATCATGAAGGGGGATCTGATTCGTAAGGATGGTGGTTCCTCTTCTAGGTAGACCGTACCATGCAGCATGGACAGAGGGGGGGATTTTGGCTGCCATTTCCCACAACTAGATGCTATAATAGTTGAATTTGCAAGTTCAGACTTACTTGTGGAAGTGTGTTTGCATTGCCATCGGGTTCAGTCATGACTGTGGCTCCCACAAATTATGCTGTATTTGGAAAGAGAGCGCTAGGCATCTCCTCTTATCCCCCTGCGTCCTTAATTTGGAGAAGACGAATGGCAGAATGAAATCAAATAAGGAACTGAAAGGCAATGGCAAAATCGTTGATAAGTGAAACATAGGAGACTCCGGGGTGTGTCTTTGGTACGAAGAAGTATTCTTCAGGCCTACAATCAGAGATTTACTCACACATCTTTTCACTCGCCAACTTGAGCCCACTGAGAGGGATGGAAAACACAGAAACTTAAAGAATACACAAGGATTAAAGGTTTAGTGCATTTATTGCCTGAAAAATGTGCTCGAGGCTCCGATTTTGGACATTTGCCACTGATTGCCAAAGTTGGCCCAACTATTGCACGGAAGCGCTGTCCGAAGCGCTGAAAGCATAACTGTGTGAGTAAGCTTCCGTTGTTTTCTTCATAGTTAAATGTGGATCCTGCTTCCACAAAATGTCAGGTCTCTGATCAGAGTAGCTGTCATACACAGACGCAGTGTCTTAAGATCGTGGTTCTATTGCAGATCGACACGTTCATTATATGACCCTAAATAGGATAAGTATGGCTAGAGTAACTCGGGTGTATTGACTCCTAGATGTGTTTCTGTCTGTTCGAATCTAAAAGTTTTGACCTGGCCGTAGGTGGAGATACACCACATTTCATTTGGAGTCAGTTCTCTCAATTTTGCTATGTGCTATGCTACCCAAGGCCAGAGAAATCGCCTAATTTTGCAATGCCTTTTTTTGCCCGTCAAACGCACCATAAGTGGTAAATACACCAGACATACCTTGTCGTGCCAATGGCTTCATCGACCATATACATTTGATAAGTCTAGTGCGACGCCGTATGGGAATTCCTCCCAACCAATCTATTCTACCTACAAGACGGAAGATGGGCAATTTTGTTTGATATTGGAACTCCTGTCCCTTTTCTATCCCGGAACCAGGTCAGCCAAACATATACGAAATACCGTAGAACGTTCGAATAAGGGCCTAGTGAACCTGTTAGAGTGGCGTGCTTCCGAGCCTAGTGTTTATTGGGATTGAAGGAAACACATAGAGCGAAAAGGATCAATACATTCATCAGCACCTTCTGGATGTGCTTCTTCTAAAAGGCCTTTTTGAAGCTGCCTTGGCACAGCTTTAAAAAGACTAGTATTTGATATAGATTCCCATCCTTAAGATAAATATGGGGAGTATTTGGTCCATCATTTGGGTGTTTGCTGGCACTGAATGACAATTCAGAAATCGATACTCCGGTCGGTGGCGCTAGCAGGTCACGGTGATTTGAGACAGCTTTCGTGTTTTGCACGAATCTCTAAGCAGTACAGGTAGAATGAAAATTAGCTATGAATTTAAAGTAAGTAAACACGGTACTTCAGGACTTTACTCGTCATATGAATGCCTTATTCATAATGTACTTGACATTGAACTGCTTTCGGAAGATTGAGGGGGACTACTTTTCACATGTGGTCCCATGGAGTTCTACTTCAGGGGGTTTGGACCGGTGGTTTGTGGAATTGGAGAAGGGTGAAATATTTATATTTTCAGGAAGTGGCAACCAAAATGTTGTATGCCGTGGAAATAACCATTCGATATTCATTTTCTAGGCAAGACTCACGCGTTAATGATCCGTGAGTGCAAATAACCAACCGGCTGCCTTCCACTTAAAAGAATTGCTCGGTTCCCTCGCGCGTCGTATAGAAAGATCAGCCTATATTGAACTATCAACTAACGCATAACGTCAGATATAAATGTAGCGTACGAGGTTCCATTTACTTCTTGTAATTCTTGTGATGCTCATCATTGCATAACTACTGGTAAAAATTTATTCCCTGTTTGGGAATTTTTCTTTTTCTATGCACTTACTTTCTTTAATGAGGTTTTAGTGAGTACATATATGCCGCCTACGTCAGACTTCCCATCGGCATAAATTCCAAAATATTTTGCGCCAATATTCAGACAACTATTATTTGCACCATTTGACCGAATTTCATGAACGAACCAGTACAGATGATTTCGAAACTTACTTCTCGGGAAATACCGCAGTACTTACTCGAAGCGGCCTTTCTTGAAGTAGAAAGGAAAGAAAAGTATATCGGCCACAGTAGCGAGATAAATATAAAAAGGATCAAGGCAGCAACCTTTGTCGTAAGGCAGACGCTAAAGACGAGTTTTGAGAAATGTAGTGTTTCGTTAACTCTGTCTTTAGCGTTGGGTAACCCACGCAACTGCGAGTGTTAGGTATGAGGTATGCTTAACCCGCTCGAAAGCCAGATTATGGCACTGTAACTAAGCTGCGCAAATTAAAAATTTCTTAACAAATACCATACATTGGACATTTGTTGGTACGCAAAGGTTCAGGTTCAGGTCATTTCAACCCCTTTCACTTATTACCAGCGTCAGATGACTGAACAAATCAGACGGCGGACGGATGCATCAGAGAGGAAAGATAGAGTGAGGCTGCTCTTAGGGGTACTTCCGCGCATTCCACCTCTTGTACTACATACTACCCTTCGGCACTCTCATGCTGCGCTGAAATTCAAGGCTGGAAAGATTGGAAACTGACTTTATATCTCGATCTTCACAGAAAAAGTAGTATATCTGCAACGATTGCTTCTTAGCATGGCTTTGATTACACTCCCATACAACTGGGATCCTAAACGCACCTTTTTAATGTTGAAAACCTGGTCATCGTCTGCGGAGCAAGTTGTTTGGATATACTGTTTATCTATATCAGTAACTGCGCCTGAAACCACCGCCAATCACATTAACTCAATTTTTCCACCGAAGCCAGGTAGGTTATTTAAGAGAAAGATAGCGCAGCATATGCTGTACAATTCTGCAATACTGCAAAGGTATAATGTTCCTTTTATAAATCTCATGCCAGTATTTTGTAAAATTTTGCATGCAAAAATGAAAAAAATAGCTTTTGAGAGGTAAGAGCTTAAAATAAATTGAGTAAACAAGTTTTAATTAATAACAGCAACAGTTAAGTCTACGCAGTCAGAACATATGTTGTACTTCTGAGCTTTGTAAACCTAAATCAGTTTTTGTTTCATTTTAGAGGATCTTTAAACTTATTCACAGTATTGATACTCCAGGAGCCAAAGCGCGAGTGGATGCGGCTGCCAAAAATATTAAATGTGAAATTGATACTCTAAAAAATGAGTATCCAGTCAACATAGATACCGTGGCCGCATTGGAAGGATCGATGACTTTGAGAGAGCCGATGAGCACATCTAATTTCGACCCGATTGATTTTCCTTTCAGTGGAAAAGAATTCGAATCAAACTATATATTCTGTCAGCTCCAGGCCATGGCATGTTTAGATCGGCTACCAGAAGAAACTTATGAGCCTATTATAACCTCTGAAATAGACAAAATCCGAGGCTTGACGCACGATTGTAATCAGTAAGCTACCAACATTGTTATACGATAATGTACTTTTTATGTTAATTCCTTCATAATTACATGATATACCACATGATGCAGTACAGGTGCTAGATAATGGCCCAGGCACGTCCTTCGCCGATACTCTGCCACTGCATGGCACAGCTGCAAAAGATTAAACTGCCGCTGGTTCCCCTGCATTCCCGTGTGCTTTCTGGTTAACACTCCAGTTTTGGATTTGCCGATTTTTAATTTCCCCAAGAAATTACCGCTAGATTGGTGTTAATCAAGCTCATGGAAGCCTAGGCATAAATATTAACATCAACTTTTCGTCTGACTCTAAAAAAGTCTAATTCTGACTGATAAAATCCAAGTCAGTAGGTTGAACCACCATTTATTTCCACTGAATTTCCTAGCATTAATATGCTAGGGATTTCTATCATTATAAACCCAAAAATGTTACTAGCGATCACGATTCTGGTAAAAGCGGTATGATTGTATTAAAAGTAGTGATACTAGCGACGGAAGACGCATCAATGGTTGGTTTTCTCCCTAACTCCACTAAGAATTCAAATTGATGATTACAAAACACAATCTGAAATTATCAGGCAGAAAAGTAATCGTGCCACCCATTCGCAACAATATGTGGATAACAAACGCTACTTTATAGAATTCAATAACATGTTAATATGGCCGCATCCTGGTGGATCGTAGATAGTCGAAAGTACTGACCACCTCTGCTCCAACCTTAGAGGTGGGAAGAGCTTTCTTATCTCAAAGCACCCTCGCCATGAATATATCAGAGCGTTGGTCTTCAGTTAAAAACGTGCTCGCCATCAATGTCATCAATTAGTATGGTTCGCATGTAAAAGATTAAAATTAGGTTATCTTGTTTTTCCTGTAACTGAGAAGAATTAAGGTTAGAAGATGTTACTGATGTGGGTATTCAGGAAACGTTGGCTAGTACGTTGTTCTAATGGCACTTTTTGAACACCTTCTTCATTTTGCACGTACTTCCCTATTTATTATCGTCAAGCTTGCACAGCTAATACCGAACGAAGATTTTAAATATTTTATCAGACATTTAAGTCCGGATGGACGAATTAATATCTTCCACTAACGCTGCAATGCCTCTCATTGCCATTAAAGATGGTATTTTTGCTCAATTTGTCTCCTATCAAATCATCAAGGCACGTTTGAACTTTGGCGGTTTGCAAAGCAGTTGTTTTACTGACGTTCGGTTAGTATGTGATATCTAGGCTTCTTCATGGGCTGTGTATGTTTAAAATAAATACCAAACTTCATACATCACATCACTGTCGCTGCATAGGCTTTCCAATCCACTTCACAGATTCAAGGCTAGATTTTGGTTCTAGATTATGTTTTATACGTCATGTTTGACGGCAAATTGCGTCACATGGGACTGCTTATCATCTATTAGGTCATTTAAAAAGACCTCCAAGTGAAGCTGCTGGAGAGCGGATACTTGAGCGACTCCACTAAACCGGTTCCTACCCCTAACGGTACAACTTTGCCGCCATCCGCACACAAAATCTTTTGGTCACTGTACCAGTGTCCTCTAGAACTATTCCAACTAATATTTGAATGAAGTGCAAGTATGGAACACAGTAAAGGGCCTTACTGAAGTCTAAGCAGACAATATTCACATTATATTCCATGTCGGAAACCCTCATCCGATTTCCTATTTCAGTTAAGATACTTATGAAACAGGTTGCCTCTTATAAATTTGCCTTACAGCTCACTAAATCAGCCCATTTATTTCGATAACAGATTTTATTGCTCGGCAAATGCATGTTATCTTAATGATTTGCAGTTGTTGGGCAATATAGGCCTCACAACAATATGATGGATAAAAGTTCAGCCCATAAGCTGTCTTACCACTGCACCCGTAAACGCGTCTGTCACTGAGTATTTAAGGCAAATTAATTTGTAAACCACAGGAGATTCCATGTGTCTGTATATTATATGAGTCTACGTCCTTAGCTATGCGGAGAATGAGCAAATGTTGGGGGACAAACAGTATCTGCTGTGTTGGTCAGAACTGTCTACTTCTTCGTCTTAAGCACAGTAGATTTACGCAGCTTCTACCCGTTTTCTTGCTCAGACGTAGAATCACCTTGGTTTCTGTAGATATTAAAACCAGGGATTGTCTTTCCAAGAAGCTATCGCATGGTAAACTAACTTTTACACATATTGCGCTGTCTGTTGCATCCCTAGAGCATTTCAGTATCAGTATCAGTATATTTGAGGGAGATGTAGGTGAGTCACCTTTAAATTCCCTATTTGTACATGCGAGTTGTGGTATCGAAAAATAGTATCTCGATATGTTGGCGAGGCCAACGTAGTTGAAAAAGAGCAGACAGTAAAAAAACTCCTGGTGATATTTAGGAGAAATAAACTGCGCCCTTGGGGGGGGGTCCAACGGTGGGCATTGCGCAGGTTACATGAATGAGCCAGATGCTCCCTTGCTGAGTACAGAGTCCGTTGAGGGATTTCAAAGGCGGAAATATATGCCCAGATCATCCTCGGTCGATTGCGGTTCGAATCAAGGGAGAACGTTCATACACCTCATGGAGGACGGCCACCAGGTCCAGCTGATGCGAAAACTCACGGTGTCACCAAGGTGTGCAAATAATTAAGCAGCGAAGACCTCGAGGACCCCAGCATGGGAATTATGGGAGAGTGCAAGACCTCTAACGAAAATAACATACAAATAAATGTTACTCAAATATAGCTAGTAGTATCATGAATACCTTATTTGCTGACGTCAATCTTGCAGCTTTCAGTTCGTGTTGTAGCTCGCACCATTATATCGATCTAACTTTAGCTTAAAAAATCCAAGGAGTCCGACATAACAACATCCAGAGGTAGAATATTCCAAGCTCCGACTACTCTTTTGGAGAAGAAGTATTTCCGAGTGTCTAGCCTTGCTCCAGTCACACGTAATTTGAGAGGATGACCTCTCAAGTTCGTTGTTGTTGCTAGATCTTAGAAATCACCTGAGACGACACAACAGTCCTGGACGTGAAGTATGCGGAATCTTAGTACCAGGTCCCCCCAAAGCTGTCTATAGCGCAAGGGAAAGAGATTAAGATAAGACAGCCGTGTTTCATAAGGCTGTGAGCTATGTCCAAGGACAAGTTTTGTTGCTCGCCTTTGGACCTTTTCGAGGACGTTGATATCCATCGCCGCCCAGGGTCTCCAAGCTTGGATAGCTGACTCCGACTGTGGCCGCACGAATTTTCCGAAGACTTTAGCGAAGCAGTTGGAAGTGAAGGCTGCGAAAGCTCGTTTAACGAGGTATAGAATCGACATGGCTGACCTCGCTACTTTTGCGCAATGTAGGGAGGGTTTAAGCGAGGGCGTGATCCAGACTCCCAGGTCCTTTTGGGCATCCACTTCTTTCAATGGAAGGCCATTCAGACTGTGAACCGTACGGTTCGAAGGATTGCTTTTCCCGACCCGTATGATGTTGCACTTGCTATCATTAAACGGCATGAGCCAGTCATTTGACCATTTCTGGAGTGGATGTAAGTTTGCCTGCAATTTCTCTTCGTCAGCCGCAGTTTGAATGGCGCGCCAAAGTGTGAGATCATCGGCACACATGGCAATATCGCAGTCCAGTTCGTTGGCACAATCGTTGATGTAGACATTGAACATAAAAGGGCTGAGAACAGAGCCTTGGGGAACACCACTCTCAACCTCAACTTTGGTCGACTGTTTGTCGCTGATATGGACAGATGGTGAGCGGCCAGTTAAGAAGTCTTCTATCCATGTCAGAAGTCTACCTCTTACGCCTATGCGGTTGAGTTTATAAATAAGTTGGTAGTGCAGCACGCTATCAAAAGCCGTTTTGAAGTCGATACAGATTGCGTGCACCGTTTTTCCTCTATCGACCGCTTCAGTTCAACGTTCTAAACAGTAGAGCAAATTTGTGACGCAGGAAACCGTGCTGGACCTCAGATAGCAGATTGTTATGTTCTACGAACTGCATTAGTTTTCGCTTAATTATTTTTTCCATTATTTTGCAGCAAACTGAAGTTTGGCTAACCGGTTGATAATTGTTTGCAGAGACCCGGTTTCCACCCTTATAAAGCGGCGTAATCCATGCTGATTTCCAGTCGGCTGGATGACTTCCGGTCTGGAAGGATATTTGGAAAAGCGTAGAGAGTGGTTTTGCCAACTCTCTCGCTAACTCTTTCAACAGCTTGGCAGTTCCTTCATCGGGACCCGGAGACTTCGATTCCTTTAACCCCAAAATGTCCTTGAGGACAGTAGTCTCGGTGAAATGAACAGTCTAGACTATTGTATCCACTTCAAAGCCATTGATATGGTAATCGTTACTCGTTTCCTTTGTGAAAACCGACTGGAAAAATTCCGAAAGATGATCAGCCTTTGCACCGTCTTTAGTAAGGTCTATGCCCTCGGTGGTCCTCAGAAGGGATATCAGATCCTTGTTTCATGTATTATGCATAAGGTAACCGTAAAACAGTTTCAGGTTCACGGTGGCCCGGTTCAGCAGGTCCACTTCGAAAGCCTGTCTTGTTCTAACAATAGGGCCTTTGACCCGATTTCTCTGCATTTTGTACGCATTTAGAAATGTAGGAGTTCCGTCCGTAAGCGATTTTTTCCACAATCTCCGCTGTTTGTTAACTTCGGGTTTTAAGGCCTGCGTAAGCCATCGCGGTCTGTTTGTCAACCTTTTTCTCAAAATTGGACAGTGATTTTCCATGAGCCTGTGCAGAATGTCCCGGAACGTTTCCCAGTCCTCGGTTATGTTTTCAAAGAATAAAGGTTCCCTACTGAGTGCGCATGAGTTCGGCCCTCATTCCACCGATATCGCCTTGCCATATATTCCTTCTGATTGTTGTGGGTCTTGCTGGTATAGAAAATAGTGAGTACTCCCATCGCAGTACCACGTGGTCACTTTTGCCTAGCGGCGGTAGACATGACACTTCATCGATGCTGTCCTGCGACTTTGTGAGAACTAGGTGCAGGCATTTGGCCTGTTGTCCTTCGCACACCCTGGTTGGAAAAGTGACGTGCTGTGTGAGACGTAGCTTTAGTGTCGTGCTCAGAAGACAACCGTCAAAGGCTAGGTCAGAACTATGTGCGCAGGTTGAGCTCCAGTCGATGTGAGGCGCATTGAAGTCACTCATGATCATGATATCCAACCGTGTAGCAATATTTTCAAGCTCCTCTAGCAGGTAAGCATCGGCTACGGAGTCTCTCCTCGGTGGGCGATAGACTGTCAGGACATCTAGACTTGATGTACCTGGCATTTTTACGGATAGCCATATGGCCTAGGAAGTAGACGCGAGTTTATAAGTTTTGTGTAAAACTGTAAGTTCGCTTTTCACGTATGTGAGTACGCCACCTCCTTGACGCTCTTTCCTGTCTTTTCTCAATATTTGGTAGCCAGCCATAGTTACCTCTCGGTCGTCCACGTGTTGGGACAACCAAGTTTCTGTTACGGAAATTATATCTGGAGATAGATCGCAGACAGGAATCTTAAGCTCTTCGAGCTTCGATAATATACTCTGTGTATTGGTGTACAGGAATGTTAGTTTGTGGTTTGCTCGAAAAGTGCTAACAGTCGGGCGCAAGCCCCTGTTTACTGGGCTATTTGCTTATTATTCTTTGTAGAAAACTTTCTATTTTTATTGCCAAAATCTCTTCATTTTATCTTTCGGATGGGTGGCCATGGTCTATTTTTTATCATATTTGTGTTTAGAGGATGTTTGGTAATTCATATTTTAAAAATACCTTCAAATATACCTGGCCAATCGGTTATGTTTTCTTTCAGCAGACCGTGGTAAATATAACAGCTCGGGAACCCTGGCCTATGCCACTTCTCTTTCGTAAAAATGTTAGAAACCATAAGTTCAAGGGCACATTGCCCATCGAACCTATAGAAAGGCCTTCAGTTCCTCGTTTCAACTTTTTCACCGTTTTTTGAAATATAAGCTTCCAACACCTGTACACCTATCCCTCTCATATACTCAATAGGAAACTCATGGGCTGTAGAAGTATCCATTCAGTGCCATATTTATTGTCATTTGATCTATTCTAAGCCTGCAACTTATGGCTGTCATTATATATCAGTTTGTATTGGACCATTTAATTCGTCATTGGAAAACTGTTGCATGTTGCGGAGAGCAGCGCATATGTAACACGTGCAGAGGATCTATTCAATCTTACTACCCTCTCGGTCCAAATCCGTCTATGGTCTTCTTGACGTCGACTTGCTTGTGGGCAGTGTAAGCAAGGATTGGTAGCCAGTTTTGACGGGAAAAGATTACATCTTCGTCGATTGAGTTGGCTGAAATTACCGCAGTACAGTTTCTTTAGATTAAAGTGAAAGTCACACTGATATATTTCATGACTTATTCGGGCTGTATTAAGCCTCTGGGTGCTTGAATAATAGGCACCTACTTGCTATGGGTCAAAGGCACATTCATAGGCCACAGAAGCCCCAATGCTAACTATCAGCACAAAGCTCGGATAAGCAACTGGTTAAGGAGCGAAGAGGGCAGAGTGCGGCCGATATTAGGATAGTAGATTCCTTGTATAATGAAATGTTGACCTAAATTCTTAAATCTAATTTCAAATCAACAAAACACTTAAGTAGGACTGTTATATTGGCTTTGTTGCTGTCTAATTCAATGACATTTTAGTCACAGTAGCTTGCCGAATTTTAACGAAATTCTTTCTGAACGCCTGCGAAAAGAAAGATCGGTAAAAAGGGCTACTTCAGTAGTATGTATTTTTCTTACTGATTATCACTGTCATCATAAATTCCAACATATTTCATAGAAAGCAAGCTAAAAATCGTTTTTTTACTCGTTTGGTAGGATATTGTCTCATCCTCAAATTTTATAATTGAAATTTGTAATTTCAAGTTTAAAAAATGTTTCTTATTTGCTAATAATTTTGAACAGTACAGGCCATTACGCTTGCATCCAAGGTTCACAAAGTACATGTGCATGCATTCTGTGTAAGAAAAATCACGCATTTCTCTACGCCATTAGGAATAGGTCAAACATTTCTCGTAACATTTCCCAAAATACGTGAGCTATATTGTAGACATTATAGGCATTATTTAAAAATCATCGGATACGATATATTAAGAATGAACATTTTACTGTCATGGAAAATCTCTTAAATATAAACTTTTTTAAACCTGAAGTTACCATTTCTTCAAGTAAAAACATTGAAGATGATGCATTTTCCTACCAAGCGAGTATACGAAGGAATATTTTTGTGAATGTTTTCTATGATTTATATTTGGATTTATAAGGACAGTGACAAGCAGTGAGAAAAATGAATACTACTGAAGTAGCCATTTCTTACAGAGCCTGCATTTTCAGGTGGTGAGTAAGAAGCTCGTTCAAAAGATCGCATCCTACTGTGACTGAAATGTAATTGAAATAGGCGGCAACATATCCAATATAACGACCCTTCTTAACTAATTTTTTTCGAATTGAAAATACATTTCAGTATGAAGTTCAACATTTCATGAGATTGGGAATCTGCAGTAGTTTGTCATGAAAACTCAAGGCAGTATTCACAATGCACAATTTGATATTCTCCAAGATATCGCAATGCATCAAATGTCGCTGGTCGAAGTGTGTATTACTGAAGAGGTAGTGAGGTCTTCCTTTAGGAGCATGGGTAAGACTACATCGTCTCTTTGCTACAGTATTCGTAATGGCATTACTATGTCTCTTCTTTTCCTCGGGCACAAACATAAATATCCCCTACCAAACTATTCCGCAAGTCTAAACGTAACAGGCAATAGGGGCTTTAGGAGAGGAAACGTGTTGTTCATAAATGTTCGTACCTGCCCTACGTTTTCGTTTTTATTCGTCAAAGAGCCTTTTGTAAAAAGATATTTGCAGAGACGGGTGGCATAGTCATTTGCGCCAAACATTCTCTCTTTGAATTCTGATGGCTATAGAGGTAACGGGCAAGTTACGTATGTCACATGCATACGAACTCTTTAATTTTGTCATGCACTGCGCTCACTCTATTTCTAGTCGTTTCAAATTTGTTAAGATGATCATGGAGATGGGAAATGCGAGTAGGGTAGATGTTTCTATAGAGAAACCCACGCGTAGGTCATTCTGCGCTCACGGAACAGGGGTGGCATCGACTCTTACGGCACCCAACTTATCATGATAGCAGTAATAGCATCACGAGTGGTAGTTCTATCACTAGCAGTCGCCAGCCAAACAAACGTTTATCATTTTTTAGGCCAGTCTACTAAGAGATTATCTTCTACGTAAGCTGAATGTATATTGATGCAGTGTGCTATAATTTACTGCCATTTTTTCTCCATTTTTGTCCAGCATATTGGCTTCTTTCAACTTACCTGAATCACAGTTATCTGAGGAGGAACTGCTTTCGGAATTGTCAAAAGTGGCATCGACCGTTCGGAAGAGCGGTGGCGTTACCGGCTTAAAGGACTCGATGAGGCGCCTAACTTCTCTGTCTTCTGAGTGCATTGGAATCCATAACCACGTAATGATAAGTCGGTCAAGTTTGAATATTAAGTTCTAGTAGTGAATGGTCTCCTGGTATTCCGATGAACTAATAATTCTTCGATCTTATTCTATGTTCAAGTCTTATTTCACTTTTCTGCCCAGATAATTATTTTAAAACACTACTGTTTGCAAATATCTCTGATGATGGGTTCGAGTGAGAATCCTAAATGTCAGGCTGATAAACCTCTTGTTCCAGCAATCGCGCCTCCTTCTTCTGAGTCTGAAAATACTTGACAAAATTAGCTCCAGACTTTCAATATTCGCCTTTTTTAGTTTTTAGGCACACGAATAGGCATTTGTAAGGAGAGTAATGAGTATTCGTCTTAAAGATATGCACCCCACTTCCTCGTGTTGTTTTTTCCTGAACTATATATCTCGCATTTAAAAAAAATATTAATTACGTTCTAAAAGAGTCAACACCTAGAAATTGCATGTGTTGACCACAAGATAACAATTTTTTCAATCTTGAGATGCCATAGTGTTACATGATAACTTCGAGTGAATTTTCGGTATGCACTTCACGAAGGCTGCAGTTGACTTTTGCCTTCCGAGTTGCATCTAGATTCTCTTAAATATTCCACATCTTTGTAGATTTTACAGTTACTTCGGGAGGAAGAAGCGATGACAAGTGAGTTTATTGAGGAATTCGGGCGACCTCCGACTGATGATGGTACATCACTACATGGTTTACATTGGCGGACTCTGCTTTCGAGATACAACGTCATGCTTAATCAGGTTTTTACTGCCACTCTTTATCTTTACCCTGCATCTAGTGTTTTATGAATTTTTAACTGTTTTTCCAAATAAGAACTCTTCTATCATTTTCGCTTCTTAAACCAACACTGGTTGCCTTAAACTCCAGGTAGCACAGGTAGACTGCTGAACCCACTGCATTTGGGTTTCAGGTATTTGACTGCCTAAATACGGTTTTTTGACACATTTAGATATACGAGAAAGAGTGCAAGATCCTTAACTCTAGGCTAAGAAAAAATTGCTTATTACAAACTTGGTTTGAAAATTCTGAAAATGTTAGTCAAGCAGTTTAGTCAATCAAAACTAAAGTGACCGTGGCTGGTTTATTTTCCTTATTCTATTGGACATATCCCAGAAATTACAGATGCCACCAGTAATCCCACATGACTATTGATTTGTTTACTATATAACTGACTGAAGGAACTCCGAAGTTGACACCCAAGGTAATGCAGTGTTTGTAGGTTGTCCCACTGTCAAGACACAGAGACGTAGGTCGCTCCCAGAGGGGTCGACAATTGAATTTTCACCAATCTGTGATTCCCTGTTTGTAAGTTCCTGTTAAAAAATACAACCCAGACCATTTGGCCAGACCATTTGAAATCCCATTTGCACTTTCCTATGCCTAAGCCACAGTGGAAGGCTGCAAACATCTATTCGTCTTTAAAGATAAGTTCTGCCCTAAAACAATTTGTCCTTCCATGTTTGGCTCCTTGCGGGCTACTGCACAATACTCAGTATGCGATTCACTTCTCAATCTCTTTGATGCATGTTTCAAATATCTTGTGTCTGGCTTAGTGAATTTCTTGTAAGATGAACTTCTTTCTTTATGCTAGTTCATTCGTTTAAAAAAGAAGACCTCAAATTGCACTATTACCTTTGTACATGGTTATACAGTCAGCTATCTTCTGGACAGAGAACAAGTGTGAAACAAATCACATCTTCTCGCAAATACCATCTGCCTTGAGCCCGCATACCCTAGGCATCATTAACTACTTATGCCTGAAAGTTTTTATTGGATATCTTTTATGTTGACCTAATTTATCTGCGATTTTTGTGAAATGACACAGAAGCAGTCGGATTTTCAGTTCTTTATATGTTCCAGCAATAGTATTATGAACATCAACTAAACAATAACGAATAGTCCTATTTCGAACGGAAGTTCAAAGGTTAAATTAATGAAACAAAGGAAGGTCGATTTTCCGCCAGCACTGGCATGATTACAAAACCAAATACATTACGTAGATTTAATAGGTGGTTTACCTCTGAACTGCCATTCTATTTACTCTCTCCACTTTTACCAATAAGCTTGATTTTCCGTAATGCTTTCCAGTTTTAATGTACCTCGTCTTTTTTGCACCTCTGCCAGGCCAACAGCACGGACCAGTTTTTACGGGATGTCCTCGGTGAAAATCTCAAAAGCTTTGAAATACTGAGTCTTCCCACTGCAGAATTTGATAATCTTATTAAACAATTAATCGAGAAAACGAATTCACAGTCGCGAATCCGCAATCCAACTGTGACGCAAATGTATGCCGATATCGGTCGTCTGAAACTCAAACGCCGAAATTTCGAGCTAGACTTTCAAAATAAGTTTAGTAAGACAAACAACCAGATGTTCATTGCCATTTGTTTTCTCATTCGCTTTTGCATTGTAAAAATTTTAATTTCCAGTCTATTTCTACTAAAATAGTAAGTTGAATGTCCCCTTGTCAAACAAAATCTCTACAGGCATCAATTGAGACAAAGGTTTCCCTTTCAGACGAAAAAATGACTGAATTTCTAAAGTCGAATGCGAATACTCGCACCTTTATCAACGAACAACTTGAAAGGCTATCTATCTTCGTTCGACAATGTACAGACTGTCAAAAGATTTTGTTGAACAAGCTTGAACAATTGCCAGTTACAGTGCGCGGGAATGCAGACGTAGAGGAACCGCAACTCTCCGACTTGCTCTTTGCCGCCGAAACATATGAGCAGTTACGGTCCGATGTCAAGCAAGGCAGTATGTTTTATGGATTAGTGTTAAGGATCCTTACATACTTCTCCCTAACCGTAAGTTCCTCTCATAAACAGTTGCGTTAATCTACTTTGCCTCTCAAATTACTTTTGGAGTAGCTGTGGTAGCAGCGATATTAACGATATAATGCAGCTCTCTGCTTGGGTGTTACGCGGGAGGGTTTTGTGGACATTTTCCCTTCGGACAGCTCCATAGCTGTGAAAGCAGATACGCGCAGTGGAAGCACAGGATGTGCCATTTCTAGGCAGTGGTAGGTTTTCTTCTTGATGTGTTTCATGTTGTGCCCCTAAAAGGGACAACGCGGTAGGTACGTGGAACTAACACGGTGTCCAGATCAGGCCATGGCTCGCGTTGTTTGGATGCAAGACCACAAGCATTATCACACATGGGGAGTGTTAGGGCGCACCTCGGCGTATGCTCGTGGCGCGCCAGCCACTTGCGTCTGATCCAGCTTCTGGCCTTCTTCACTATTTGGATTGATGAGAGAAGGGAGAGTTTACTTGCCCCAGTCCACTATGACTATGAATTATTTCAAGTGCAATTCAGCTTCCCTGCGATCACCCGGTTGTGGGGCACATGATGGACCCTGTTGTGGACAAAGTTCAAATTGCCAAGAGATATAAGGCCGGAGAATCATAGCCAAAGTGCTCTTGACCTCCATCCCTGTTATATTTTGCTGTAATTTCCACATCGTTGAATTTGAGTTGTTGCGGGATAGCATCCGTCATGAATGGTTGAATCAGTTGTCTTCCACAGCGTATGATAGGCGTTTTGCTAGACGTCCATTTAGCACCCAATTGCCTGACAACCTACCCACAATAGTGAATATGATACGTGTAGTCTGAAAAGATCTCACTTCACTTAGAGAAGATGCTTAATTCAGAAAAATAATTAACAGATTGTGTGAGCTTCCGATAACATGCTGCCGGAAATACAGAAGTATTCGGACATTTATTGCACAATATAATCCTAACTTGTGTGATCGAAATTTCTCGGCATATTAGCACAAGTTTCTGCTTTGATTCTCACTAATTGTTTAGCCCGTTTAGAGCCCAGCATCGATTAAGTGTACGTAAGTAATATTGGAGATACGGTTCCTCGGTACCAAGTCAAGCAAAGAGACGTTCGCGGAAGCTAGTATATCTGTGTTCTTACCTTACTGTGGTTCCTATGCCACTCTTGTGTACACGGGAGCCAAGCCGTCCGTTCTCTGATTAAAACCTCGTTCCGTGGGTGGGGACCAGTTCTTTTTTGACAAACACAAATGGGCTATTTAGCTTTGTCACCTCCTGCGTGTGAATCCGTCTCCTGTCGTATTACTTCTGTCCTCTCAGCGGGTACACTTTGGAGGTTGAGGAGAGGGTGCGGCAGACGCTGCGCAAACCTGCTATTACCATAAATTAGTTTACTTGCAAGTCACCGTCTCTGCGCCCGCAATGCTGCGGGCACAGGGATGTCTTCGAGTAATGTGACGACCAAACTTACATGTGTATGCTGGCGGTCAGAAAAACGAGGGCGAATCACATGTCATAAGTTAACTGGTCTGAAATTATATTCTTATTCTGAGGTAGCAACCTGTTCTACGCATACAGAACCTACTAGTATTTGGTCATCAGAATCAGAGGAGGGGTAAAAGGCCTGGTTGCCAGACGATCTCTCATTTTACAACCATCAAACGTGCTTGTATACTACTCGGCTCTGCTAAACTACTTGAAGAGAAACATTTAAGGCGCGAGGCCTACGAGACTGTCAAAATTTGAATGTACATCTCAGAATAAAACGGGTATCCGATCCGCATAAAAATATGGGCATTGGCGATCTACGCATCCATCAAAATACTCATTCGCTCCTTGCACTCCATAATGAAAATTGCGTACATGAGTCTCAGATCCCTACAGATGGATCAACATTATGTCTATACTCTTCGCTGCTTATAAAATTATTGAGTGTATTACTCTGTCGTACCGTTCGTTGCTGCTGTTATTACACTGAGTGTGCATGCAAATATTTTTTTTTCAAAAAAGCTCACAAAAATCAAAGAGAGCAGAGAAGAAAACGTTGAAACCGCTGCTATCTCAGCCTTCGTAAACCTGATCGATGAGATGCTCATGGAAAACCCGGATAATTCACAAGCAGGTACACTTGCGCTTTTATTTCATTTAAGTTTTAAAAGTTTCCAAAACATGATAATGGGTTGGCCTCTGGTTTCCTCTTACGCCACTTTACCCTAAAGACTTATTCGACATTGTGCATTTACGATTTGATGTGAATGTTTGAATTCCAAGTACATTAATAGGAAAGAAGACTGGTATGTTACTGCTAGGTCCTGTATAAGAATTGCCCTATTTACTGACGTCTCTAAAGTTGGGATCGAGCTGGAATCCTAAACGTCAGAAGAAGAAATTCCTTGTCGCAGCCATCGGGTCCACCTCTTATCAGTTACTTCCCGGGACTCGCATTTTGCTTGTATCTTAAAAATAATCACCTAATCGGAACTAGTACAAGTTGTGATCGGACATGTGAATTCAATCAGGAAACAGGAGGCAAAATCACTTTTAATACAAAATGCAAATAAATTGTTAGAATGGGGTAAATTAAGCTTATCGTTTATTTAAAAGAGTACTTTTCCTCAATTAGCTTGGTTAAGTACACCAATAAAGCGAAATAGCGTAATAGTGCAATATTAAATACTACAAATTACGAGTTGTAACTGGCTGGAAACATTTAACACAAAGGGCTCGGTTAGATATTCCAGATAAACTTATCCCATCTCATGATGACCATTCACATTGAAGGAGAAAGTAAGAAAGGTTTATTGTTAAACTGACTTTCATGCTGGCCACGACTGAAGATATAATTGAATTTGACAACATTTATAACCAAACCCCTAAAATTACCCCTAGGCTTAGCCTGTAACCGTAAACCTCAACCCCAATCATAATCTCTAAAACGAACACCTACGGGGCGTGACAGTGAATGGACGAAAGGGAAACGGGGAAGGGTAGCTTTCAGCAGTAAAGACTATGCTGAACTGCACTTCTGAACATTCTTGCAAACCAAACCGAAAATTAATTGAAGCCTTTGATTCGGATGAGAACTTAATCAAGCGAGGAAATGGTCGGGCGCCATCCTACAGTGTCCTACACAGCTACCTCCATATTCGCATCACTGTCGCTTGTTACGTTGCGGTTTTTATCTCCGAATTTGGACACGTGCACGAATTAAAAGCTCAAAACATAATAAATAAATGGTCCTGACGATCTTAAAATGTCTTTCCCTACTCCCTATATGTTCAAGTGGGGTGTAGGGTACTATTTAGGGGAAGCACCACACAGATAGCATTTGGTCGCTCCATTTGTCTCGTACAGGTGGTGAATGCTCATGTGGCCACCTCTAACTGGTACCCAACTCTCAGCTGTGGCTCCTCGAAGTTGGGTTCTTCCCAGCGGCCACACCCCGGGCAACCGTCACGACCGGCGGGCTAAACCAGGTGAGGGTCTCCGGTGTTTTGTGTGCCTCCACACCTGGTATGTCTGATTCCCGAACTTTCCAACTTCCTTCTCTCAAAAGGTCCTATGGTGGGGGTGACAGCAGCCCCGTAGGCGGCAAAGGCTAACTCACGTCGTTCTCCCACTAAAACAAAACTGTGACCCATATTGGAGTTCGGCAGCCGTGTAGGATATCCGAGCAGCCCTATTAAGGGACAGCACTGCTTGCTTCCTCGCGGAGGAAGGGGCTAGAAAAGGTGCCCTAAACAAATGCTGGTTTTAACGGCTTCTGCAGCCGACCGCAGCTCGCAGATCGCAAAACACGCGGTCGTAAAACTCAAACAAGCAACAATACCCACGTCTCAATCCCCCCAGCCATACCCTCCAGGCTGCTCGGGTGAGAACACTCCCACTAGCAGCCTGGAATGTTCGTTCCCTTTAAGACAATCCTAGGAGCAAACCAGCAAAACGGAGGACTGCGCTTGTCGCACGGGAACTGGCGCGCTACAAGGTGGACATCGCTGCTCACAGCGAGACCCGATTCTCTGAGCAGGGTTAGCTGGAGGAGGTGGGTGCCACAGGGTATCAATGATCGCCTGATGAGCCTCCGCCTGCCTCTTCGGGGAGACCAGTTTGTCACCATCATCAGCGCCTACGCTCCCCCAATGACAAGCACTGATATGGCGAAGGACAAATTCTAAGATGACCTGAATGCCTTGCTGGCGACTGTGCCGAAAGAGGACAAGTTAATTGTCCTTGGTGACTTCAATGCGCGTGTCGGCACGGATCACGCTGCCTGGCAGGGAGTGCTGGGTCCCCACGGTCTCGGTAGCATTCACGATATTGGCCTCCATCTCCTGCTGACCAACACCTTCTTCTACCTTCCGACGCGGGAGAAGGCTACGTAGATGCACCCTCGGTATCGGCGCTGGCATCTGCTGGACTATGTTCTCGTCCGGAGGCGAGATCGACAGGACGTGCTGGTAGCCAAGGTGATCCGCGATGCCGATTGTTGGACAGATCACCACCTCGTCATCTCCCAGATGAGGCTCCGACTACAACCCCGACGAAGGCCCCAAGTTAAGAGGCCGCCAGGTAAGTTAAATACACTTTTGTTTAATTTGCCTGCTCACGGTTTTGATTTCAGCAACCAAATAACCGAGAAACTGGAGGACCTGCATGCTTCATATGATAATGATACCGTGGAGACACGATGATGTCAACTGCGAAATGTCATTCAGTCCACCGACCTCGATGTCCTCAGACGCGCACGTCATTAACACTAGGACTTGTTTGATGAGAATGACGCCGACATCAGCAACTTACTCGCGGAGAAGAATGGACTACACAAAGCCTACATGGACCTTTGGACTGATGCCACCAAAGCAGCCTTCTTCACATGCCGGCGCCTTGTACAGCAACGGCTGCGGGAGATGCAGGATGCTTGGATGATTCATAAGGCTAAGGAAAGCCAGGGGTATGCGGACCGCAATGAAATAAAAAACTTCTTAAATGCCATCAAGGCCATCTACGGCCCGTGTATCAATGTGACCGCACCGCTGCTCAGCTCTGACGGCACACTACTGCTGACAGAGAAATCGCAAAATCTGAAGCGCTGGGCCGAGCATTTCAGAAGTTTCCTTAATTGCTCATCAGCCATCATCGATGCTGCCATTGACCGGCTCCCTCAAGTGGACACGCACAATGACCTGGATCTGCCGCCTTTCCTACCAGAAACCACCCGGACCGTGCAGCAGATTTCCAGCGGTAAAGCACCGGGATCCGACGCAATCCCATCGGAAGTCTACAAACACGGTGGAACCCGGCTGATGGCAGAACGCAAAACACTATTCCTGGAGAAGTGGCGCTAAGGACAATTTCCTCAGGATTTCAAAATGCAACCATCGTCCATCTCTACAAACGGAAAGGGAACCGGCAAATCTATGATAATCACAGAGGCAACTTGTTGTTCAAAATCGCCGGGAAGATCTTCGCCCGTATCCTTCTCAATCGTCTGAACAGTCACCTAGAGCAGTCCCGGCTACCCAAACGCCAACGTGGCTTCCGCCGACACCGCGTTACAACAGATATGATCTTTGCCGCCCGCCAGCTACAAGAGAAGTGTCAGGAGATGCGAACTCACCTATACACTACCTTCGTGGATCTAACGAAAGCCTTTGACACGGTGAATTACGATGGAATGTGAAAAGGCATGCAGAAATTCGGCTGTCCTGAGCGATTTACGAACATGGTGCAACAGCTTCATGACGGGATGATGGCGCGCGTCACAGCCAACGGGATGGTATCTAAAGCATTCGCAGTGACCAACGGAGTGAATCATGGCTGCGTATTGGCTCCCTCCGTGTTCAGTCTCATCTTCTCGGCTATGCTGATGAAGGGCTACCGTGATGAGCAGCCTGGGATCCCACTCGCCCTCAGAACTGACGGGCACCTTCTACACAGTCGGCGTATGCAGGATTAACGCGCGTGTCTACTGGTACAGTCAATGATTTTCTCTTCGCGGACGACTGCGCCCTTAACACCGTGACGGAGGATGACATGCAAAGGAGCAATGAAATCTTCGCCGCAGGCTGCGCCGATTTTGGATTAACAATTAGTACAGCCAAAACGGTTGTCATGCACCAGCCGCCACCCAGCGTGGAATACAATGCTCCTCGAATCAATGTCAACGGTACTCAACTCAAAAACGTGGAAACCTTCGCTTATCTAGGAAGCACGCTGTCGCGCAACACGAGAATCGATGACACGGTTGCCCAATGGATCTCAAAAGCTAGTCAGGGCTTCGGCCGGCTGCAGGTCTCCGTGAGGAATTGCCACGTTATTCACTGAACATCAAACTGAAGATGTACAAGGCCATCTTCTTGACGACACTCCTTTACGGAGCGGAAACCTGGAACGTCTACTCGAACCAAGCCAGGAAGCTGAATCACTTTCATCTCAGCTGACTCCCCAGTATACTGAAGCTGAGATGGCAAGACAGGATCCCGGACACGGAAGTCCTGGAGCGGACCGGAATCCTCAGCATCCACGCCATGCTGAGGCAAGTGCAACTGCGATGGAGCGGCCACCTGGTAAAAATGGACGACGAGCGACTACCCAAACGACTTTTTTACGGAGATGTCGCTACGGGTTCTCGCCGGCAGGGAGGTCAAAAACAACGCTACAAGGACACTGAAGAAATCGTTGAAGCAACTGCAAATCAACACGGCAACTTGTTTGGACCTCGCCCATGATAGACCGGCATGGCGAAGATCCGTGAAGACTGGTTTAGCAATCTATGAGGTCAACCGGATCGCCGTCGCCAAGGCCAAAAGAGCAACACGAAAGTCACCAGCGCCCTGGACCAAAATAGTCAATGCCCAAGCCCTACCAACATGCCCACGCTGTCAACGCATCTTCCGTGCCAGAATCGGCCTGGTTGAGCATCTTCGGACGCAATGCACCAACAATCCGACAATACCAATTTCTACGTCAAATTCTGCTGACCCTCCTTCTGACTCCCCCACCCTTACTCATGGCATCAATTCCATTACTCCCACCATCATAGAGACCACATCCCTCTACTCATCGCCTGTTACCCCAACCACCACCACCATCAGCGATGGGGAATCTCTCCTAAGCTGTCCTCAATCCGACCGCACATTCACCTCACACATCGGCCTGGTCGGTCACTTGCGAATCCATCGTACAGAGACTGGTGAGCCAGTGCCCGGAGCAATAACACACAGCAGAGATCGCCGCCTCCACTACCCTCACTGTCCTTGCGCATTCAATCATCGCATGGGCCTTTTTGGTCACCTGCGCACCCAAGACAGCTGAATTCACCGCAATGGCGACAACACCGACACATCATGCACACCCTCCACTCCTGCCATTCTTACCGTCACTGCCACCCCCACTACCATGAAGGACAACCCTCTAGCCTCTACCGATTTCTCCTGCCCACACTGCGCCCGCAACTTCAACTCACACATTGGCCTGGTCGGTCACCTGCGAATCCATCGCACGGAGGCTGGTGAACCATGCCTGGGGCTCCGACATAAAATAAACGTGCCCGAATTCACTACTCACACTGCTCCCACACATTTACACACCGCATGTGCCTATAAGGATACATGCGCCTTCACGACAACCTGCGGTTAACCACCGGAGGCTAAGCTACATCATCGCACACTACACCAATACATCGACAACACCCTCACAATCACCATTTACCAGAATATATCGTGGTATCCTAGAAACCGTGGCTTGGGAAGGTGCCAATCTGACGCTTAAACCAGACGACACCGTTGGCCCAGTTTATGTGCTGTGTGTGTTGCGTGGTTGACCAGTGGACTGGAAGTTAAACGGTGATGACTCCACCATATCCCCTAAGTAAATCCTGGTGTGCGCGTTATGGGGGCCAGGTCGTGCTGTTGCGCGCGCCGATCCTTCAGCCAATGCGCCCACTCCCACATCAGGCAACTGACCTGCTCGGACAGTGGTCTGATGGGTAGGGGTGGGGGAGAGAGTGAGGTCGACAGCTCAGCGCATTTTCCTCACTATAAACAATCTAATGCACTTGAAACTATCACGGTGCGCTTAAAGCCGTGGCTTGAAAGGTTACCAACTGATGGGATAACTCGGACCGCCTGGTCAGCCCAATTGTGTGTTTTGTGTGTAGTGGCTGACTGGCAGACTGAGAGTCAGGCTGCAATGGCTCCTTCTTAATGTGGTCTTTATGGCACACCCACTCCGTGGGATCCGAACCAGGTGTGGTTGATCGCCCAGGGGCGGCTCCGGCCGCGCCAGCCACCTGCGCCCTCTCCCATCTCCAGTCTTCTTGACTGTCTTGACACCGGGCTCAGGTGGGAGAGGAGGAGAGAGTGCGGTAGCTGCAGCGCAAGGCTACTCTCACTTAAAACTAATTCACGCGCAAGTCACCGTCCCTGCACCACCTTGTGAGGAGCATACGGCGGACCTCGCCGAAATCGGCGGTCGAACTGTCATATGCTCAAGTTGGTCATTCAATCAAGAAGCTCTCGAATGTTTAGGTTTTCTTGAACGTAGTTTCTCCGTCGTTTACCAGTTTATCGTGATTGGCGCATATAAAGCTCAAGATTAAAATATTCCATTTACCTTAAGAGCACCTTTAGTGAGGGAGTAGCACATGTTTATGCCTTCGTTTAGCAATTCTGGCCACACTCTTGTTTGAAAACTTGATTTGTAACCTTGCGATGCACTTTAAAATGATCAGCCAACAGCTGCCAAAATTTAACCTGAAGGGCTTCAAGAAATCTTCTATAAAATGCCCATACGCAATCTCCCGATTGAAGTGCAGATTATTGGGGTTTTTAGCCTATTTGGAGAAAGAAGTCATTTCCCTATCTAACCACTGGGTCGTCGTATATTTATTTCGCCTCCCAGTTGACTTCAGTTTAACCTTTTGATTCGTTAAAAGCTTATAAGATTACGTTGCATGGCTTCTTTTAACTTCTATTCAGCCGTGGCCCAATCACTGTAATTATTATTTCTTTGATAAGAAGTGTTCTATTATTCATCGACCCTTGTATAAACCGAATTTTGTTAATCGGGCAATCTGCTTTCTATCACCCTTTTATTCAATTGCCGACTCCTGTATGTATGCCATTATTTTACAGACGGTCAACTTGCGAAGTCTTCAGAAAAGTACAGGAGGAAGTGGGTCGGAGAATGACGTGGAACAAGCTAGCATCAAGGGATTCAGAGGAGAACGTTTGGCCTTGCCGAACGTTAAGGAACGTGTTGTCTTTCCGGTAAAAAGTGCGCGTCTGAGGCTCCATATCTTCCAGTTCATAATGTCTGAATTTTTTTTTACAATTGCTACATAAATGAAAAGGATATGCTTCTTCAACTCGAAATAGGATCATTGACGATGAGAAAGTTATGATTCGCAGACGTTCCTGTACAGTTATAGTTGTCAGCGAGTCTATGGAAGTGATTATGGGGTCCAATTGACACCGAGGTAGTCGAATGTGAATACAAAAGTGTCTGAAAAAATGTATGCGCATTTAATGTTTGGGAAGTATGAGCATTCATCTTTGCGAACTCTCTTCCGAATGTAGCCCTCGGTGGATGCCGTTTGAATAATTAGTTTTTCTATGTTTATATCACATAAAATTACTGCCTTATAGCATTTCGTCTCATTTTTTGGTTGGATAAAAATGTCAAAATAGATTTAATAAATTATTCTCAGCAAGAAGAAATGCCCTGATTTGCGCAATTTTCCCAAACAAAGAGTTGACATACAAACTTATAGTGTTGGTGCTCTGCTGGCATGCCAGTTGACTTTCGGCAATCTCATGGATAAAGCGCATGTGAGGGAGATCTTCCTAATCCCTCTGTATCTTTAGGGCCGAATTTTTTGTTTAGCATAGTAATTGCGTTATTGATTCTTTTGCTATATATTTGTCGTTATGAGAAAAATACTGCAGAATGTTAAAAAATGTTTCATTTATCATCCACAGACCTTCAACAGGCTAATTCCGCAAACGCTGATGACTCTTTTACATCGGTCAGTATTCTAAATCCCATTTTGGTGACTTATCATCTTCCAACAACTGGGTATCCCTATCGGTCTGGCTTTCTCATTCCCTCCTGGGATTACACTATCGGATGATTTCTTCATTCATGCCCTGTTCAAACACACTGTTCCCTCTTACCACATATACTTGGTTTTGACAAGGAGGACATCGAATCTTTCTTCAGTATTTTCATTTCTGTGCCACTATAAACAATTTTGACTTAGTGTGTTATTATAAGTATATTTTTTTCTTTTGCGAGGTTTGTGACATAAAATGACAATTGCATGGTGTTAGTCGTCTTCCGGTAGACTGTTGCCTTTATTTTCCCGTCTGTTAGCTAAGTTACCTGTACGTCAACGATGGTTAACCGATTGTTGACCCCTTCTTCCATAGTAAACTGGATATCGGGAAAGATGGAGTTCCATAGTGTATCAAAAGTCTCTACTTCACTGTTTTTGATGATGACGAAAGTGTCGTAACGTATCAGTCCCAGAATTTCGGGGAAGATACCTGAAGACCAGCCGCTCGAGCCTCTGTGGCAATCATTCTGGATAGAGGTGAGCCCATTGGTGTCCCCTTCTTTGTTCGTAAACCTGACCGTTGAAATTAAAGAAAGTTTTACGACACAAGTCCAGGAGCTCGATGTTGTGCACTTATTTGAGCTCCTCATCGGTTTCATCGTATTTTTATTGGAGAAAACCGTCAAAAGTGTTGATAGCCAGACCGGTTGGAATAGAAGTGAACAACGAGCTCACGTCAAACGAAACCATCACGTTAACTGCCTCAACTTCCAGGTATTGGATGTGAAACAAAAAGTCTTCAGCAGGCCTTACTGTCCACTCTAAATCCTTAGTTAGTAAATACAGTCACTGGCAGAGCCAGTGAAGAAAATTTAAAACTGCAATGACAAGGGAGACCGGAATGGTTATTTCTAGCTTATTAGCCGTCATCAGCAAGTGATACACGATCGCAAGTGTGGGACATTCACCGATAGAATTATAAATTAATGAATTAATTGTATATTTAAAGGCCCAGAGGGGCCCATCATAACGAGAACATGTCTATTTCGTTGTGATTTGGAGCTCCATGTAGACCCCTATAGGCAGTCAACCAGTGAATAGTAATATATGTAGAGGGAGACAAAATTACCTTTTCGGGCTTATTAGACGTTAGAAGCCTATCTTACCCAAATGCAAATCTGCGGGACCTGGGTCAACATTCCGTGATGGGCACTAGTTCTTTAATCCAACGCCCTATCATTGATTCATAAACTCCTTGTCGTTCCGGTGTGATTGTTAGTATTAAATATGTTAGGAGTACGCTGACAATCATGGAAGGGGGTCTGATTATCTCGTTGTGCCTTTTGGTTCATAATAGACCTGTCAAATGCAGTCAGACAAAGCTCGAGGATCGCAAAACACCAGTTTAATTTGCGTGTTCCGCAAAGTTGGGTATAGAAAACGCTAGCTGATTATGACTAGAAAGCTATAATTGGCCCAACCGTCTCCTTTGCTATTTTTGATATTCTCCCTGTCCGACTGCCTGTAAAGAATATACAGTGAATCCCAGCGAGTTACTGGTCTAGTAGGCCCACAATCGGTTCGGTGAACACACATCATTTATAATATAAAAGCATTTTCAGTTTGCTGTATTTTGTCCATTTTTATTCTTACATGAAGAGACCCATGTTTTGACATGCAAACATCGTTAAACACCTTTTTTAACGCAGTTTCGAAAGAAAATAAGAAACAGTATTGGAACATACTTTCCAAAACGATGTCACTAGAGACTGCTAAAAACTGTGCCATTTAAGAGTTATATCCTTGAATTTCTTCGGAGTCAAAGTTGCATAAGAAAAATTCGATGCGTTGCATGAATCAGTATTTTTTGAAATAAGGGGATAAAATGGGATTAAGGTAGGAATCTACGATAATTTAAGCCTATCTGGCTGACGACCGCTAATAAACTAGAAACTACACCCTTGTATTTCTTGTCCTCATCAGTAATTTACTCTAAATGTATTAATATGTTCTGTTCAACTGCCTTAAATGGCTCTACCTTGGGCCCAAAGGCTCAATGGATGGCAGGAACTGAATTTCGATCACACTAAATAAACTTATTTTTTAATCCAGTTCGCATTGAACCCAAAATATTCTGATCATTTGAAGAAACAACTTCTTGCACTTAACGAAGCCAAGTTTTCATGGGTCCTGATCAAGTACCACCGAAAAAAAATGAAGAAGCTTGCTAGCAAACTATCTAGACCACTCTCGTATATTTTCCCGTCATCCTCCGATCGAGGCATCATGCCATCTACTTGGAAATCAGCAAATATATACCCTATTCTCAAGGGTCGATCCAGAACCAGCACTAAATACTATTGACCGGTGAGTCTTACATGCATTTGTTACAAAGTGATAGAAAGGATCATCAAAAAGGCCAGCATGAAGTTTCTCGAAAAAAAACAACTTCCTTGTCAGTGCCCAACATGGATTTCGAGGAAACCACTCCTGTTTGACCAAAATGCTCTATTCGATGGAACATTCGTCCAGGTCATTGGTTGAGGAAACCAATTTTACTCTCGTTTACATCGTTTTAAAAAAACTTTGCTAAAGTTCCTCTCCGCAGGTTACTCTACAAAGTCCGAGAATCCGGAACAAGGGGGAAAATACTCAATTAGCTAGGAAACCTCTTGAAAGGCCGATCATAGTCCATTTGCATTGGCAATGCAAAATCAATTTCCATGCTGGTCGTGAGTGGTGTACTT
The DNA here is from genome assembly GCA_017591395.1 of Schistocephalus solidus. Taxonomy (NCBI): domain Eukaryota; kingdom Metazoa; phylum Platyhelminthes; class Cestoda; order Diphyllobothriidea; family Diphyllobothriidae; genus Schistocephalus; species Schistocephalus solidus. The sequence goes on from WEDG01002483.1 coordinate 43,967, forward strand.
CTGGGCTCCGTTCTTGGGCCATTTAATTTCTTCATCTATGTCAATGCTTGTATGAATGGATTGGACAGCACGGGAGTCATGTTTGCAAACCAAATCAAGATATTGCAACCAATCGGATGATGAAGAGACTTTACAAGAAGTACGCGACCACCTTTCTAAATGGTTCGATAAATGGCTGATGAAGTTTGCCTTTGAGAAATGTGCTGCACTGCGGCTCAAAACGAAGAAGGCAATTACGATAGGTGACTACCATCAATACTTCCTAAACTGAAGGTGCCTGTCAAATGTATCCGAACAAAAGGACCTAGCAATCACCACTTTTCCCTCCTAATGCCCTCCGCTAAATCGGTCGGTGCGGCCAAAAGGGCGTCCAATATCCTGATTGCAATTACGGAAAAATTTTTAAAAAATACATGGGGCGTTTATTCATTCAAACCTGGAATGTGGAATTCAGTCGTTGCAACCTGGGCTTAAAAAATTCCAAGCTGCTGGAAAAGTTTGAAAGGAGGGTAACACAAGTTGTGAAGGGTTTAAAGTCTTTATCATACAAATGCATACTTTACGCTCTTAACCTTCTCCCTCTTGAATGCAGGCAGATTCGAGGCGATCTCATATAGGCATACCAGCTCGTAATGAATCAGGACTGCGCTCTACAATTCGAAGACTTTTTGCATTGGCCATAACTACTAACCTGCGTGGAAATCTTCTCATCTGGGTGTTCGTCACCACTCGTTTTCGCAGCGAGTTGTCAGTGCCTGGAATTGACTCCCAGAGAACGTCATACGGGTGGACACAAGAGACACATAAAAACATAAAATAAATTTATATTTGCTTGAAAAATACCGTTCATTCTTCCAGGAAGGCACTCTACATCATATCAAAGATTTGCACAAACATACAGATAACGGTGGATGACTTTGGCCTAAATCCCACTGTTAAAAACTCTATGTTCTTTCTATGTGACTATGTTACTCACTACTTTATTGTAACTGGAAGTCACTGCTTTATCGTACCAAGTCTTTGCACATACATGCATATAACGGTGATATATATTTTTTGACAAGGGTTATCATCGGTCATTCAGGATGAATGTTTCTAGATTCCACCGTTACATAACCATTTTCTTTCTACGTGAATATGTCACTCAATACGTTGCAGTAACATGCATTTCAAATATAATATTGTAGGTTAAATATACTAAGCTATGCGAAGGAAGGGAGCGTGAAAAATCAATTTGGAATTTTCTAATCGTATACAGGCTTCTCATTCAAGCTCAATATTAGAAGGGGGACCTAGTATCTCTGTTGGCTGGAGCGTTGGCTATGCTAAAGCCTTCCCCTTGTTCGCATGGGTTCAAATCCCATCGAGGCCCCCAATGTTTTCACAACCTCATCAAATGAATAACTCCACATGTTTATGAGGCTCTGTTTCGGTTAGTGGGATGTAGGGGTACGAGTAAGTGGAAGCGCCACACAGATAGCATTTGGTCACTCCATTTGTCTCGTACAGGTGGTGAATGCTCCTGTGGCCGCCTCTAACTGGTACCCAACTCTCACCTGTGACTCCTCAAAGTTGGGTTCTTCTAAGCGACCACACCCCGGGCAACCATCCCGACCGGCAAGCTATACCAGGTGAGGGTTTCCGGTGTTTTGTGTGCCTCCACACCCGGTATGTCTGACTCCCGGACTTCCCACCTCCCACCTCTTAAAAGTAATACGGTGGGGGCGACAGCAACCCCGTAGGCGGCCCAGACTAACTCGGGTCGTTCACTCACTAAAACAAAACCGTGACCCATAGTGGAGTTCGGCAGCCGTCTGGGATGTCCGAGCAGCCGTATTTAGGAACAGTACTGCTTGCCTTCTCGCGGAGGAAGGGGCTAGAAAAGGTGCCCTAAACAAATGCTGGTTATCACGGCTTCTGCAGCCAGCCACGGCTCGCAGATCGCAAAATATGCGGTCGTAAAACTCAAAAAAACTTCAATTCCCACCGTCCCAATCCCCCTCACCATACCCTCCAAGCTGCTCGGATGAGTCCACTCACACTAGCAGCCTTGAATGTTTGTTCCCTTTAGGACAATTCTACGAGCAAGCGACCGGAACGGATGACTGCGCTTGTCACACGGGAATTGGCGCGCTACAAGGTGAACATTGCTGCTCTCAGCGAGACCCGATTCTCTGAGCAGGGTCAACTGGAGGAGGTGGGTGCCAGCTACACCTTCTTCTGGAAGGGCCGACAAAAGGCAGAGCAACGCGACGCTGGTTTTTCCTTTGCCATCCGGAACGACATCGTAGGACGTCTGCCCTGTCTGCCACAGGGTATCAATGATCGCCCTAATGAGCCTGCGCCTGCCTCTTCGGGGAGACCAGTTCGCCACCATCATCAGCGCCTGCGGTCCCCCAATGACGAGCTCTGATGCGGAAAGAAGGAATTCTAAGAGGACCTGCACACCCTGCTGGTGACTGTGCCGAAAGAGGAAAAGTTTATTGTCCTTGGTGACTTAAACACCAGCTTCGGGACAGACCACACTGCCTGGCAAGGAGTGCTATGTCCCCACGGTCTCGGTAGGTGTATCGACAACGGCCTTCTTCTTCTGCGCACGTGTGTGAAAGACCGTCCCCTACTGATCAAGACCTTCTTCTGCCTTCCGATGCAGGAGAAGGCCACGTGGATGCACCCTAGGTCACGGCGCTGGCATCTGCTGGACTATGTTTTCGTCCAGAGGCGAGATCGACAAAACGTGCTGGTAACTATAGCGATCCGCAATACCGGTGGTTGGACAGATCACCGCCTCGTCATCTCCCAGATGTGGCTCCGACTGCAACCCCGACGAAGGCCCCAAGGGAAGAGGCCACCTGGTAAGTTAAATAATCTTTTGTTTAATTTGCCTGCTCACTGTTTTGATTTCAGCAACCAAATACCCGAGAAACTAGAGGACCTGCATGCTCCAGATGATAATGATACCGTAGAGACACGATGATGTCAACTGCGAAATGTCATCCAGTCCACCACCCTCGATGTCCTTGGACGCGAACGCCATTAACACCATGACTTGTTTGATGACAATGACGCCGACATCAGCAACTAACTTCGCGGAGAAGAATGGACTACACAAAGCCTACATGGACCTTCGGACTGACGCCACCAAAGCAGCCTTCTTCAGAGGCCGGCGCCTTGTACAGCAACGGCTGCGGGAGATGCAGGAGGCTTGGATGATCCATAAAGCTAAGGAAAGCCAGGTCTATGCGGACCGCAATGAAATAAAAACGTCTTCAAAGCCATCAAGGCCATCTATGGCCCGTCTATCAATGTGACCGCACTGCTGCTCAGCTCTGACGGCACAACACTGCTGACAGGGAAATCGCAAATTCTGAAGCGCTTGGCCGAGCACTTTAGAAGTGTCCTTTATTGTTATCAGCCATCTCCGATGCTGACATTGACCGTCACTCTCAAGTGGACACGAACAATGACCTGGATCTGCCGCCTTTCCGTACCAGAAACTATCCAGGCCATGCAGCAGATTTCCAGCGGTAAAGCATCGTGACCCGACGCAATCCCACCGGAAGTCTACAAGCAAGGTGGGCCCCGGCTGATTGCAGAACTCACAACACTCTTCCAGGATATGTGGCGCCAAGGACAAGTTCCTCAGGATTTCAAAGATCTGACCATCGTCAATCTATACCAACGGAAGGGGAACTGGCAACTCTATGATAATCACAGAGGCATCTCGTTGCTCAACATCGCCGGGAAGATCTTCGCTTGTATCCTTCTCAATCGTCTGAACGGTAACCTAGAGCAGTCCCTGCTCCCCGAAAGCCAATGTGTCTTCCGCCGACACCGCGTAACAACCAATATGATCTCTGCCGCCCTCCAGCTACAAGAAAAGTGCCAGGCGATGCGAACTCACCTATACACTACCTTCGTGGATCTAACGAAAGCCGTTGACACAGTGATTTGCGATAAACCGTGAAAATTCATGCAGAAATTCGGCTGTCCTGAGCGGTTCACGCACATGGTGCGTCAGCTTCATGGCGGGATGATGGCGCGCGTCACTGTCAACGGGACGGTATCCAAAGCATTCGCAGTGACCAACGGAGTGAATCAGGGCTGCGTATTGGCTCCAACCCCGTTCAATCTCATGTTCTCGGATATGCTGATGGTCGCCTACCATGATGAACAGCCTGGGATCCAAATTGCCTACAGAACTGACGGACACCTTCTCACCAGTCGGTGTATGCAGGTTTAAACGCACATGTCTACGACTTCAGTCCATGAGTTGCTCTTCACGGACAACTGCGCCCTTAAAATCGTGACGGAGGAGATCATGCAAAGGTGTATGGACGTCTTCACCACAGGATGCGCCGATTTTTAGATTAACAATCAGTACAGCCAAAACGGTTTTCATGCACCAGCCGCCACCCAGCGTGGAATACAATGCTCCCCGAATCAATGTCAAGGGTGCTCAACTCAAAAATGTAGAAACCTTCGCTTATATAGGCAGCACGCTGTCACGCAACTAAAGAATCGATGACGAGGTTGCTTATCGGATCTCCAAAGCTAGTCAAGCCTTCGTCCGGCTGCAGGTCTCCATGTAAAATCGCCCCGGTATTCACCTGAACACCAAATTGAATATGTAAAAGGCCGTCTTCTTGACGTTATTCCTTTACGAAGCAGAGACCTGGACCATCTAATCTAGCCAAGCAAGGAAGCTGAATCACTTCCATCTCAGCTGCCTTAGCAGAATACTGAAGCTGAGATGGCAAGACAGGATCCCAGACACGGAAGTCGTGGAGCGGACCTGAATCCTCAGCAACCGTGCCATGCTGAGGCAGGTGCAACTTCGATTGAGCAGCCACCTGGTAAGAATGGACGACGAGCGACTACCCAAACAACTTTTCTACGGAGATGTTGCTACGAGTGCTTGCCGACAGGGAGATCAAAAATGACGCTACAAGGACACTTTGAAAAAATCGCTGAAAAAACTGCAAATCAACTGGGATCCTCAACGCACCTTTTTATGTTGAAAACCTGGTCATCGTCTGCGGAGCAAGTTGTTTAGATATACTGTTTATCTATATCAGTAACTGCGCCTGAAACCACCGCCAATCACATTAACTCAATGTTTCCACCGAAGCCAGGTAGGTTATTTAAAAGAAAGAGAATGCAGCATATGCTGTACAATTCTGCAATCACTAGAATTTGATTGAGGCGCAAGTCGCGGTGTGGGACACGCGGTGGACATCGCAGTTCGCTAATGTAGAATTGTCAGGCATAATGTTCCTGTTATTAAACTCATGCCAGTATTTTGTAAAATTTTGCATGCTCAAATGAAAAAAATAGCTTTTGAGAGGTAAGAGCTTAAAATAAATTGAGTAAACAAGTTTTAATTAATAACAGCAACAGTTAAGTCTACGCAGTCAGAACATATGATGTACTTCTGAGCTTTGTAAACCTAAATCTCTTTTTTTCATTTAAGAGGATCTTTAGTCTTATTCACAGTATTGATACTCCAGGAGCCAAAGCGCGAGTGGATGCGGCTGCCACAAATATTAAATGTGAAATTGATACTCTAAAAAATGAGTATCCAGTCAACATAGATACCGTGGCCGCATTGGAAGCATCGATGACTTTGAGAGAGCCGATGAGCACATCTAATTTCGACCCGATTGATTTTCCTTTCAGTGGAAAAGAATTCGAATCAAACTATATATTCTGTCATCTCCAGGCCATGGCATGTTTAGATCGGCTACCAGAAGAAACTTATGAGCCTATTATAACCTCTGAAATAGACAAACTCCGAGGCTTGACGCTTGACTGCGATCAGTAAGCTACCAACATTGTTATACAATGATGTAATTTTTATGTTAATTCCTTCATAATTACATGATATACCACACGATGCAGTACAGGTGCTAGATAATGGTCCGAGCACGTCCTTCGCTGATACCCTGCCACTGCATGGCACAGCTGCAAAAGATTCCACTGACCGCTGGTTCCCCTTGCATATCCGTGAGCTTTCTGGTTAACACTCCAATTTTGGAATTGCAGATTTTTGATTTCCCCTAGAAATTACCGCTAAATTGGTGTCAAACAAGCTGACGGAAGCCTTGGCCTAAATATTAATATCAACTTTACGCCCGAAACTAAAAAAGTCTAACTCTGACTTATTTACTCAATTCGGCTATTTATTCCTGGTTTTATATGCCATGAAGTATGTCGAACCGCCCTTTATTACCACTGATATTCCTATCATTAATATGCTAGTGATTTTAATCATTATAAACCCAAAAATGTTACTAGCGATCACGATTCTGGTAAAATCAGTATGATTGTTTTAAAAGTAGCGATACTAGCGACGGAAGACGCATCAGTGGTTGGTTTTTCTCCCTAACTGCACTGAGTATTCAAATAGTTGATTACAAAACACAATCTGAAATTATCAGGCAGGAAATCAGCCGTGCCACTTATTCGCAACAGAATGTGGATCAAAAACGCTACTTTATAGAATTCAATAACATGTTAATATGGCCGCATCCTGGTGGATCGTAGATAGTCGAAAGTACTGACCACCTCTACTCCAACCTTTAGAGGTGGGAAGAGCTTTCTTATCTCAAAGCACCCTCGCCATGAATATATCAGAGCGTTGGTCTCTAGTTAAAAAACGTGCTCGCCATCAATGTCATCAATTAGTATGGTTCGCATGTAAAAGATTAAAATAAGGTTATCTTGTTTTTCCTGTAACTGAGAAGAATTAAGGTTAGAAGATGTTACTGATGTGGGTATTCAGGAAACGTTGGCTAGTACGTTGTTCTAATGGCACTTTTTGAACACCTTTTTCATTTTTGCACGTACTTCCCTATTTATTATCGTCAAGCTTGCACAGCTAATACCGAACGAAGATTTTTAAATATTTTATCAGACATTTAAGTCCGGATGGACGAATTAATATCTTCCACTAACGCCGCAATGCCTCTCATTGCCATTAAAGATGGTATTTTTTGCTCAATTTGTCTCCTATCAAAACATCAAGGCACGTTTGAACTTTGGCGGTTTGCAAAGCAGTTGTTTTACTGACGTTCGGTTAGTATGTGATATCTAGGCTTCTTCATGGGCTGTGTATGTTTAAAATAAATACCAAACTTCATACATCACATCACTGTCGCTGCATAGGCTTTCCAATCCACTTCACAGATTCAAGGCTAGATTTGGTTCTAGATTATGTTTTATACGTCATGTTTGACGGCAAATTGCATCACATGGGACTGCTTATCATCTATTAGGTCATTTAAAAAGACCTCCAAGTGAAGCTGCTGGAGAGCGGATACTTGAGTGACTCCACTAAAACGGGAAATCTGGTGCTCATAGAATCCAGCTGCACAAAAGTAAATCAGCGAACGAAGTCCTCTGAAAAATCGACAAACAATAATCGTTAGGTATATTTAATGCCACGAAAGAGCGACAGCAGCATGCTTTATACATGTCCATCGAACTTCAATAGAGCAGGTCATGGTATCCAGCGAAGTAATGGCGGAAAAGAGGCCTGCGACTTATCAACAGACCTGGATGCGACAAACCCAAATTCAGGCTTTCCTGGTGCTAGTTGAGCAAACGCAGTGTTAGAAGACCTTATGCTGTTCGAAAGATCAATGATGTCTGAAAATCAATCAGCAGGCTCACCGATGAAGACCAATTTGATTGCATATCAAAGACTGTAACAGAGTGCATGATGCAACCTTCCATCAGAAAAAGAAAACAGGACAAAAAAGCGAGTTTTTTTCCCTGACAGATCATTTGTCTGGTAATTCAGGGAGTCTCAGAGGCTACTGGGGAAACGCCAAATAAATGGTAAAACAGGATCTGCTGACATTCCAAAATTTATTGAATTATACACAAGAAACTGGTGTGATAGTCGAAATCAAGAAGATCTTTCGATTAGGGGCCTCTTGTTAGGAAGGACTCGCATGAGGTGCAACCAAGACCGTTAAAAGTCTTCTTGGGGAGCGAACAGCAGGTAGATCTCTTGATCTCTCGAAAGTCAAACCTTGGAAAGAATCATCGTGGAGTGTTTTTTCAGCCGGATTACACTCCCACTAATTGGGTGAAAATGAGAACACTGGTAGCGGAATTAAAAAAGACGTCAATACGAGGGGGAACAAAGCTTGAAAATTTTAGACAACAAAATCTTAAAAACTGTGCACTCGTTTTGATGGGAATGTCCGGTGAAATTGACGGCAACCACGCTGGTCAAAGCCCTCTCAAATGCCTTTAGATTTAAACCCTAACAGGGGACTGGAAAGAATAAACAATCTTCAGAAATTGAGGGAACAAAAAATATGACAATAATGTACACAAATTTGCAGCGTATATTGAACAAATTGGATGAAATAAAACTTCTCGTGGACCATTTATAACCTGACTTCATAGCTCTAACTGAAAAATGGTAAAATGAGCAAATCGCAGACACAGAAGTCAGGATAGATGGATTAAGCTTATCCGTATGGATAGGAACGGACGTAGGGCTGGTGGAATCGCAATCTTCATACGAGAAGGCATTGATTTCATTCCAGATGGGCTCTCGCCAAATAGAAACTCGTCTGGCGAAATATTTTGTTGTAATTGAAAGTCCCAAACCAACCAGAACTTCCTATTTCCGTGATATATCGACTCCCAGGACAGTTAACGGACACGGACGAAGCACTCATCATAGAGGAAAAGCAGATCTGCCGTAGCAAACACTTATTAATACTTGGAAATTTCAACGCTCCGATATCGATTGGGTGTCAATTTATTGCTCGCGATTGGAAAATTCATTCGAACAGAAATTACTTTAGTTGGTAAATGACGAGTTTCATACCCAACATGTCACAATGGAGACGTGGTTCCGAAATGGGCAGCGGTCAAGCTGTTTGAATCTAATCATTAGTAGAGACTAAAATTGCTTCCTTGAATTAAGTTCTTACGTGCCCCTTGGACGAAGTGATCATTGTATACTTGCTTGGGAGTACAGTCATTTTTATTTACCCAAACGTCGGGCAGTTAGGGATAGAAATGGATGGAAAGGGGATTATTCAAATTGATAGAATTACTGAGTAGGATAGACTGGAGCCCTGCACATGTTTCTGAAACAAACGCTGCCTGGTTCTTCATTACTAACTTGATTCAGCAGTTGTTAGAGAAATAATGTTCACTTTAAAGGTGATCGTGCGTCTCCCGACCCGAGTGGGTGACATAGGAAACATAAAAGGCATCTCAAGAAGAAAATAAGAACATGGAGAACATATGCCAGATATCAACAACTTGAACATTTTTCCGCTTTTAAGAAACAGCGAAATCGGTGTCGGAATCTTCTGAGAAAAGAAAGATCAGCCATTCAGTCAGAAATTGTCAAAGACATACCAAGAAATTCGAAAATGTTTTTTTCTTACGTTAATAAGGCAAAACGAAATCGTGACTGCATTCCTTGCCTTAAAGACAATCAGGGAAACAGGTTAACTGATAACTCTGATGAGAACAGCCTCTTATCCATTTTCTTTATATCTATGTATATGGTGAAACATCCTTTTGACGATGTAGAATACTGCTGTACTGCCACATCTATAAACAAAATAAGCACGGTGTCGTTCCCAATGGACACAGTAAGAAAAACTGAAACAGATACAGCTCACTAACTCGCCTGGCCCAGATGGTAAATTCGCAAAAGTTCTCAATGAACTCACTGACCAACTGGCCTTTCCGTTCTCCAAGATATTTGAAAGTTCGATGGAGGTGGGGGCTCTGCCTACCGAGTGGAAGATAGCCAACATAACCTTCATATATAAAGGAGGAGGGAGGACCGCACCAAACAGTTTCCGACCAGTCAGCCTCACAAGTATCTGTTGCAAAATGATGGAGAAAATAATCAAAACGGAACTGATGAGGCATCTTGAAGAGAATAACTTGCTTAGTTTATATCAACATGGATTTCGAAGTGGTCAATCCTGCCTCACAAACTTGCTCACATCCATTGAAAGTTGGACAAAATCATTAGAAATGAATTTGTCAGTTGATGCGGTTTACATTGACTTTAGCAAAGCCTTTAACAGGGTTCCACCCAGACTTCTGATCTTTAAGCTGCGTCAAATGGGTGCTACTGGCAACCTACTCAAATGGTTGGCCGACTTTCTCACAGACAGGCACCAACGTGTTTGTATTGGAGATGCCAAGTTTCACTGGGAAACCGTTCACAGTAAAGTTCCGCAGGGGAGCCCTCTGGGTCTCATTTTCGTTTCTGATCTACGTGAACGACTGCCTTGATTGTCTGACATGCGAGAAGGTAATGTTCGCTGACGATCTGAGGTTATGGAACTCGAGTAAAAACCGGAGGATGCTTTGAAATAACAATAAAACTTAGATCGCTTGCAAACATGGTGGGATGAGTGGTTACTGTACCTTAATTTGAACAAATGCCAAATTGTCCGACTTTAATTTAGATCCAGAAGGATGATTACGTTTAAATATCAGTACTTCATCAGTGGTCAAAAACTCCGGGAGGTTTATATTCTAAAAAATTCAAGGTCAATGCGTGCAGGTTGATTTTCGAAAGCTAAGTGAAATCTAAAATCTGGAACGTATCTTTTCTTTTATACTGTCGTAATTGGCTTAATTGTAGATAAAATTTTGCATTTCTCACCCTTAATCATATGCGCATACCTGTACTCTTTGTCTTTAACAATAGTTTGAGCTTTACAGTGTCATAGTTTTCACCTGAAATAGCCTCATTTCTCGTTCTCAACTTTTAACGGATTCATTTGATTCTTGCTATATTTATTGGATAAAGTGTTGATAAATTTTTGCATTTCTAGCCTTTAGACAAATACAACTGGCCATCCCTTTAAATCCACGTAGATAAAGTAGAATTAAAAAGCGCTAACATCGAATTTAGGTTGAAATTTCATAAATTTATTTTACCCTACGTTTCCTGCGCAGATCGTGCTCATATTTTCTACGAAAGATGAAACCAACGACCTCAATTCGTCGTAAACTGCATGCCTTGGGACCAAAACGTTGCTTGAATACACCTAGCAGTTTCAATATTGACTCAATTATACATCGCACAGTTAAAGCTAAACAGCAAGATCTGTCGGCTTTAAAAGAACTGCAATGACTTCATGATGAAGTTTGTATCCATTTTATCTATACTCGGCAACCTGTTCGATGGTAACATATCTGATATTTCCTCTCAGGATTGCAGACGTCTCGATTCGCTTGTTCACTTGGTCGCCAGTGAGGCTTTGACAGACAGAAACGTTATCAGTATTTTCTTCTAACAATGCTCCCATACACAGACGCCAATTTGACGTTGCTATGGACTTTTTGTACTCGGATGGTATTAACTACAAAAAAGTGGAAGAAAAATGCCTCTCTTCGCGTAGCAAGAATCCTCCTATATTAGTTAAATTGTTTTCAACAGTTAAGGTGCACTCAATCTTTGCTCAACTAGGTCGCAATTTTCGCCATTTAAAAATGACGAAATGTTTCCTTTGTCAAGATCTTATATCAACGAAGCGAAGAAATGGGTCCTTCTTATCATCGATTTCTCAAGCTAATATTCATAAGTCTGATCGTATTTCCACTTACGTCAATGCACCAGTTAATTCATCTCCTCCGATGTCTAGTTCAGTCAGCCCCTCCATGCAACCTTCTACTTCGTTTCCCCCGCGGCCGAATATTGCCATTTCCGGTGCTTTCAGCTTACCTATAATGTCTCCAACCCCGTCTAAAGCATTTATACCGTCTTAACCATCTAAAGTCCTTAGACTGCCAGCTTCCCATCTTAAACGCAATTCTCCAGGCCTCTCCGGGAAATTTTCCGAGCCACATCGCATAAATAAGGTTCTTCAGATACAAAATCCGTGATCATATAAATTTAACTTATTTAACCCTCCACAAGCTCGCTCGTCCCATAACCCCACGGGTCATCTTATACCCTCAATTATATCACCTAAGTCAGGTTTTCCGAAGGACGTAAATCTAACCCAGACCGAAAAGCAAGTAAGCGAATTTCTCAGTAATCGCATACTGCCTTCTCCAAAACAAACCAAGCCTATCCTACAGGCAAATAACCCTAACCATGTTAACCGATATACAAGACCCGACTTTTCAGTACTTAATTCTTATAGTTGCTTGCCCTCTCCCACGAGCCTCTTTACTCCATCTTACTTCCCGTCATTCCGTTTTAACCACCAGCAGGCATATCGCAGTCTTAACACGTATGGTGGTTCGAAACCGGTAAATTTTATTTCTACACCTTTTATATCTCCATTTTAGCCTTTTGTTAATGACGTTCCTTATACAAATCGTTCTGGCGCAAATGGCAATAACCCTCCAAGCCACAATAACTTCCAACTTAATAACCCACCTCCAAATTGTTTTTATAAATAACTATAACCCTAGTTTGGATACTCGAAGATATATTAAAGATTCATTAAAGCACTTACCGTTTGATCTAGACGTTACGTCATTCTCTGGTTATTACTGTTTCGCATCCATTATCCTGTCGCACCGGCAAAAGGCTATTCTCGGATGTATTTACAACCAACCTAATCCATCATCCAATGATGAAGCAAAACTTTGTAGAATTTTTAAATTGGTTTCGTAGTCCAATTTTAAAATTAAAATAATCGCTGGGGATTTTAATTTTCCTGAAATTGACTGGATTTTAAACTTAAGTCCACCCAGATTTTAGCCTTTCCTAGATTTCATTTATTTTTCAAATTGGTCCCAGCTTGTCCGTTCTTCAATAAGAGACAAGCATATTTGAGACCTGATTTCACAAACGACATTGCTCCCATCTTCGTTGCTTTTAAGCAGGGCCTCTTTTATAAGTGACCATACATTAATTCACTGTTGCATACCAATTGTCTCATCGAAAAAGGCTAGCGCCATTCGTACCTAACATGGTTTTGACCTCGCATATATGAGCTTAATTAACAACTTTTTGGACTCAATGGATTGGCAGCATTAATCCTCGATGAACGGTGCAACAAGTCTTTCTGACTTCATGTCTTTCGTTTCAAATAACATCCTGGAATTTGTGCAAACCAAAATTGTCGAACCCTACACTTCGAACTCCACCGTCCTCCACTTTCTTTTGCCAAGACTAAAGAAATAGAGGAAGCAATTAAAAAATCAATATACTAGTTCGTTATCTGAACATCTAGGGATTGCAGAGATTTTTAAATTAGCCTCTAAGATTCGGCTTGCACGGAACAGACAGAGGGAATCTTGCGCACTCAGCGAGCCAAACTCTGCAAAGTCTGTTGCTCAACTGTTCCGCCGTCGATCCTCCTCTAAAAAGGGTTTTGAAATGCCTCCATTATTAAATGAAGTTAAGAACTTCGTCCTCAAAGACTCTGACAATTGTCAGAGTCTGCCTTAAAACGATAAGATGTGAGCCGGTTTGGAGTGTTGGATAATTTTTTTCTGCATTTCCTTTTTGAATCCTTTTTACAAATCATTCGTAATTCGATTAAGGGGTCAACAAACGTAGCTGCACAGGTGTAAAGGCGATTTTCAGAAAGACGTATGCCTGAGTTGCCATCATGCCCCATGCTGTTGGACGACGATGAGGGTGTACCGCGATATTTACAGCTACCTCGCAGCTCACCTGCCATCTTCCACAATGACTACGTGCTGTCGACGGACGTTCCAGACAACGTGATACTGATCGGTTGCAGACCGTGCGTTCTGACATCGATTACCGCTAACGGAATACAGTACCGTCCGTTTGTTGACTGCTGTGACTTTTTTACAACATCTATTTCTTCTTCCAGCCTTTTCATGTTTAAAGCCTCAACTTTGACAACTAGTCCTTTGACTGCAACCCTATCGGATATTATATGTAAATATGTTGCTTTTAACATTGATGATCACTTTATTTTCATTCCCTTGTTGCACACTTTCCAAAAATAATGACTATTTTCAAACGCTTTTTTTTCTTGTATTTTTAAAGGTTTTCCATATGCACTTGTAAATAAGATTTTAATGCATTATGATTTGCTTTTTACTCATGTATGATATTTGTAGATGTACTGCGTCGTGGAATTCATCAATGATAAAAGCGTGGCCGCTGTGGCCAAAGCTTGGGTCGTCAATCCACACTGCGTTATGTGGCCTAAACACTCAAAGCAGCGTGAATATTTGTTGCAGAATAACATGCAGCCACCTGCCAACACAAAAGTGTACGGAGGTAGGGTCCTTAAAGAAAATTTGACCCTTGAAAAGGCTAAAAAATTGGAAAAAAAAGCTGAAGAGACAGATAATCTCTCTAGCTCCGATTCACCAGCTCTAGGCAGGGGCCTCAGAAGGAAGTAAGTTTTAAATGCTATTCATTTGTCCATATAGATATCAACGACAACTCACTTCGTCCTCGGAAGATGAGGACAATCTCATTCGCAATCTATTAAACATGTATTATTGGACCACCACTGTGCATGAAGTTCTGCTGGGGTGGATCCAGTGAAAAGCGGTCATTTATTGGCTGCCCCCTATATACATTGTTTACTGGCAGGTCATAACGTTTTCTAAGGTTTGCAGAGGCCCTAAAGCGACATACCACCTTCAATAACTGTTCTGCCGAAGTAATTCGCAGAACAGCAATTGACTGGTTCCATGGGGCCAGAGACAGGTACGGTGGGAGAGCGAAACGCCGGGAGGCAACTGAGAAGGTAAAACTACTCCATTGAATTGATCCAGCATACTTATTCAGCTTCCGGAATGTCTCAACAGTGGTCCAAATTGCACAACGCAGTCTACTTCCGAAAACATGGTAAGTATCTCAATGTCCTTACACCAACATATTTCTTATTTTGTAGTGATATTTATTTTAATCCTTACTTTGTTATTTATAACTCTTTTCATAATGTTCCCCACGGTAAGCAACATATTTATTATTTTGTAGTGATATTTATTTTAATCCTTACTTTGTTATTTATAACTCTTTTCATAATGTTCCCCACGGTTACCCACATATTTCTTACTTTGTAGTGATATTTATTTTAATCCTTACGTTGTTATTTATAACTCTTTTCATAATATTCCCCACGATTAACAACATATTTCTTATTTTGTAGGTACCACCACCGGATTACGCCAACCATGTGGACCAACATTGACAAGTTTATCCAACGCATGTACAGTTTTATTTATTTTTTTATAATAAACTACTTTGCAAAATTTCATCTCCACATATCCTATTTCATGAGTGAGTTGGTACTTCGCAGTAATGGCTTGAATGAATCCAAACGTAAGCCATATTAATTGTTTAAAATTGGGCCGTTAATAGAACAATAATTATGGGTATATAAGTAGTGGCCGATTAGGATAGGGAAGGCTATGGGCGCTGGGCGTACGGAATAAAGGAAAAGGGGCTGCTAATGCGAGAAAATCGTGGGGTCCCGCTGCGCAAATTTTTCCAGTGAGGGGGCCAGAGGGGGCCACACCATCCAATTTGCCCCCGTCTGGCCCCGCCAGTTAGCCCCACCTGACCCTTTATAGCCCTGCCTAGCCCCCTGGGCCAGAGGGGCTAGGCGTGGCTGGTGCTGGTAGGGTACTGCATTCTTTGCAAAACATCTTACGATGGAATCTTAACCGGTTCCAACGTTTCAGATATCCTCATTTAATGTTTTCAGCACCATTGATTTCTCCTTAGAACTAATTCATAAGCAAATAATGCATCTGAAAAACTCGCATTCTTCCGGGACTGACTGTATTTCATACTTAGTTATTCAGAGTGTGTTGAGCATTCCCCGATTTCTTAGCCATGCATTATCAGTTTATCGTTTAAATGGATTCTTTCCTGACTCAGGTAAAACATTTATTATTCTTCCTGTCTTCAAGTCGGGATCTCGTTCGGACGTAATCAATTATCGAGGCGTTCACAAAACCGCCGCTCTAGCAAAACTTCTTGAACAAATATCTTTAATCAAAATCTCAACTTTTGCTTAGAAAATAAGCTCTTAAGTGACTCGCAATATGATTTTCTACCTGGGAGATGAAGCGAAGTGTGTCACTTAGCTTTTCTTAACCTTGCCACTTCCCTTCGTAATGAGCAACAGTCAGTGGTTGTGATCTTCTTTGATCTGAGCAAAGCATTTGACAAGGTACCGCATAGACGTCTTCTGGTGAAACTGGAAGCCCTCGGCATCCGGTCTCCTCTCCTTAACCTCATTGGTTCCTTCTTGTCTAACCACAGCCAGAACGTCTTAGAAGGTAATAGCTATTTGACGCCTTACGAGTGGCCTTTTGCAAGGCACGGTTCTAGGTCCCCTTCTCTTCATTCTGTTCACAAACGAAATTTCAACTTCACTCACAAATTCACAAAATTTCGTTTACGCTGACGATCTTAAGTGCATTTATTCATTTTCTAAAGACTTCCAATATTTGCGTTGATAAAAGCAACACTGATATACTAAGGCTCTTACATTAGAGCTCAAGTTGGCAGATGGAAGTTTCTTCATCAAAGAGTAGTTTCATGTGTTTTGTCCCTGCCAAGCTTCCTGGACCCCTAGTGTTTCAACATAGTAAAATTTTAGAACGACCAACCATAATAGACTTAGGTCTACGTTACACGAATGAGCTAGCATTATCGGCTCATGCAGATCGAATTTCTGCAAAGGCTGCACAGATATGTGGTTTTATATCACATAATGTCTTCCTTCCGGGAATAAAGTTAAACATGTACCGCATGTTTGTTCTTTCTTTCCTATAATACTGCTATCTCCTCTTTGGGCTGATGAACGCCTCTGACCGCAGTAAGATTGAAAAATCAGAGGGTTTATACTCGAAGACTATTTTTCTCTTCCTGGATCCCGTATCTCTTAAACGCATAGATGCAAATTAGGAATCTTTAAACTTCGTTGGTTAGAAGACTCAAAGCCGGCCTCTGCTTCCTGTTTCGCGTTTACTTTAGCTCAAATCTCCCATGAATTAACGCTCTCACTCCCGTAGATCGAACCTATGCCAATCGTAATTCCTCCATGATCATTTCACCACCCCTTAGGTCCACAACTAATCTTTCTCAGATTTTTGACTCCAAATATGCTTTAATATGGAATAATCTTCCACTGCAAATAAGGTTGTCGTCTACACTAGCTATTTTCAAAAACAAATAACGCAAACATTTAACTTCGGAAGATATAAAGTCCTTATTGTCTGCTTCCTTCCCAAACTCGCAACTTTTGGATTTTGAAAATGGTCCTCCTGGTATTTTAGGCAGCTCCCTTGATATTATATTGGTCTGTAATTATATTTCAATCATTATCGGCAGAGTCAATGTTTGCATTCACATTTTCGTCCCTTCTTTTAAACTAACATCGCCAACTCTTGACAACCTTGATACTTTCCTCCGATTTTGCAACCCCGACGATGGTCTCCAGGTTCAATTGATGATCAAAGGCAGGTTCTGATGGTTTTGCCACTTTGATTAGTGGACTATTCAGTCAGCAAGGTCGCATCTCGATGATGGTCTCATGACCTCAACTGTCCCTTCTTCGTTTTGACTCTTGTGTCCACGATGATTTCCTCCTCTCGCACCTCCACTGGTGGTTATAAACAGTAGCTCGGACTGATCTATTATCTCTCACACGACAAGGAGCGTTCCGAACCATCATTCGTTTTCCGCAACAGCACAATACTATCCCATTGCATCTAGCTATTTATTCTTTAGTGAAGCAGTTTTTTCTCCTAAATTGTTTTTAAATTGGTGGCTCGCTGAACTCCACCTCCGATTTAACCGTATGAGATTTTTTATTGCTTCTTTTCTAGTTCCCCGTTTATGTCAAAGATTGTTGACTATTTGTTTAAAAAATGGCAAATCGTTCTGAATCGGATATGCCTTACATATTATTCATTTCTGCTGTTAATATGGCTGCCTACATAATGCAGCAATTATCCACTTTGTATTTATTTATTTATACTGTGATACTAAGTTTGAAATGACGGTGCTCTCTGTGCCTTTAATATCCAATTTATTTATTTATATGTTAAACACCCACTTTCAAACCATCCTCGCACTGTATAAATATATCAAAGAACGCTATGTGTTTCTTAGGAGCAATCTGGAGGTCCTTCGTTAATTTTGACGGAGAGCTATATGGGCGTGTGTTAGGAACATTTATCTGACCGGTGATGGAATATTGCATTCAGGTGTGGCACCCCTGGATGAAACATGACTACGTTCTGTTAGAGAAAGTTCAACGGTGACGATCAAACTACTCAGCGGATTGTAATGCCTACCCTATCAGGGCCGACTAGAAAGACTTCAAATTTTTCCTCTCTCTTACAGGCAATACAAAGGGTATATGATCTCAGTCATCAAACTGATCAGAGGAGTTAATTGTGCTCTTCAAATGGCCGAATTTTTGAATTGGCAAACATGACAAGTCTTTGAGGTCACCAATACAAACTGAAGAGAAACCACACCAAACTTAATGTGAGGGCCATCTTCTTTGCCCAACGGGTGATTAAAGAATTGAACAAACTGCTAACTTCCGTTGTTCAGGCTGAAAGCGTTATAATGTTTAAATGAAGACTTGATGATATACTAAAACTACTATCACCATGTAAGAATTGCATATTTTGCTAGTGTGTATCTGTAAATAGGGTTTACGAAGGCTCTGCATATCTCTCTTATATACACTGAATTATTGGACGCCCATTTCGCCGCACCTACCTATTGAGCGGAGGGCATTAGGAAAGACAAAATAGTTATTGCTAGGTCCTTATGTTTGGATACATTTGACAGCCACCTTCAGTTAAGGAAGTATTGATGGTAGTCACCTATCGTGATTGCTTTCTTCGTTTAAGAGCCGCAATGCAACGCATTTCTCAAAGTCAAACTGCATCTGCCATTTGTTGAACCATTCAGAAAGGTGATCGAGTGATTCTTGTTAAGTCTGTTCATCAATGCTGCATCAAATTGGTTGCAATACTTTGATGTCGTTTGCGAAACTGCCTCCCGTGTTGTCCAAACCATTCATACAAGCATTGACATAGATGAAGAAAATTAATGGCTCAAGAACGGAGCCCAGAGGAACACCACTCACGACTGGCACGGAAATTGATTTCCCATTGTTAATGCACATGGACTGTGATTGGCCTATCAAGAAGTTTTCTAACTAATTGAGTAAATTCCCCCTTGTTCCGGATTCTCAGACTTTGAAGAGTAACCTGTGGTGAGAAGCACTAGCAAAGGTTTTTTTAGTCGATGTAGACGAGCTTAACGTTGGTGTTCTCATCTTACGACCTGGACCAATGTTCCATCGAACAGAGCATCTTGCTCAAACAGGAGTGGTTTCCTCGAAATCCATGTCGAGCACTGTCAAGGAAATTTTTTTGTGAAACTTCATGCGGACCTTTTTGATGATTTTTTCCATCACTTTGCAACAAATGCATAGTTGGCTCACCGGTCAATAGTATTTAGCGCTGGTACTTGATTCACCCTTGAGAATAGGGTGTATATTTGCTGATTTCCAATCGGATGGGAGGATGCCTAGATGCCTAGGAAGATCCTTCTTCAACTCTTCTTCTTTAAATTGTGTGTCCTTAATGACTGCATCGTTACTACTTGTATGTAGGACTTTTTCGGTGAAATTCTTTATAATGCATATTTTGATTTGTATCTACATACCCACTCCCTCTCCAAACAGGGCGGTTTGCCTGTTGTTCTTTTTTAATTGCACCATTTTGGCACATAGCGTCGTTAATAACGCCCCTGATAGTGGTCCAATCGACATCCAGATATCTGGTAAGAATGTTTTGCCAACAAAGTGCCAATTAATCATCCCTCATCGCAGATTAATGTGCGTGCCGGTAATTAAGTCGAACATCAGGAGTGTCCGCTTACTTGGTGCGCTAACAGTATTCCCACAGCAGCATGACTGTCTTTTTTACCAAGCGGCGTGAGTGACCTAAATTTATTAACATTAATTGGGTCATTTGAAAGAACGAGCTCAGAGCAATTCAAGATTTGAGCCTCTCTACCTCTCGTTGGAAATCTAACATTCTTTACGATAAAGAAATTCATCATGAGCTTAAATATTCTGGAGCTTTAAGGTATATTGTGAACCTTTTACGGATAATATGTTCCTATCAAACAATAGTGCATTAATATCTCCGGGGATAACTGTGTCTTGAGTCTGAGCTGCATCTTTAATTAGTTCAAACATCATCTTGTCAATTTCTGCCCTTTTGTTTGGCGGTCTGTATCTAGTCAAAAAAATTCAGATTTTGTTCTCCATCCCTCTTTAGTTTTAATCAAACTGCCTTGCATTCGCAAGGGCAAGCAATTCTGCGTTCAGTAGATATTATTGCTTTGTTGAGGTAGATTGCTATTACCCCACATTTTATGCAGTCTGTCTCGATGGAACAGCTGATATCCATTGATGTTAATTGAGCTATCCAATATTTTACCTGAAACCAAGTTTCTGTAATGGAAATGATATCCGGATGCACATTGGATATCCATAATTTCAGTTCATTTAATTTCTGGAAAAAACTCTATTCGTTTGTATAAAGAAGTCAGAGCCTCTTCTAAACAGATTTTAGAACAATATTTCGTTCGGGATTGTCAGAATGCTCGTGTGTCATATGCCGTTCACTACTGCCTGAGTAGGAGGCTACTGCATATTTATCGAACTGGATTTCGATGTGTTTACGGACATTTGTTACACTGAGTGGTATTTATTGTGATCTGGCTGCACTTTATACCTTGTCATGTGATTTTAATAGAGCAATGATCTCTGGGTTTGTTTAATTTCTCAATTCCAGATTTCGAGATTTCTTTCGCCCATTGTGGATCACGTAAGGAGTCCTTCTTTTTACTCTCTCCATTTCTCCCTCTCCGCAGGTTAAACATCCGGCTGAAAAACTACCCATTGGGTGAGAGTTTCGAAGCATTGGTTTACTCATCAGCAAAAGCTGGCCTTCTTATACATTCTGCAGGACAAGTTATAGTGGTTTTGGTTGGCTGGGCTCATCATTTTCGTCTCCTTAAATACCCATTCTGAAGGCTTTTTGAACGGTTACCCTCTCGTTCTCCTTAAGGAGACATGCAAGATAGCTTTTTAATAGCTCCATGTCATCATGTATTCTTTCTCTTAGAGTGTTAGGTATACATTCAGGCATGGTTTTGTTAACTATGCATTTACTGCTATCCAATCGAGGCATCTGGGGTTTTTTATTTTTATTTTCAGGAATAAGATTATTATCACTTAAATTTCGGTCGGAATCTGCATTCAGAGGGTTTGTTGGGACACCACGAACGCTGTGTTTTCTATTTGATGCTGCTTCTTGGTTAGGTACAACTTTCGCCGACGCATGTTTTGCTTGCGGAATGCCTCAACTCAGCCCGCTTATATAAACGTTCTGGCTGAGTCTGGCATTCTTGGATGTACTGTGACACTTCTTTATTTTCTGATGTCCCAGCTGGTCTTCCTTTTGTCGTACCAGATATTCGATGTGGCTTACGCCAAGCCCCAGTTAGCAAACCGTATTCTTCCTCCTTGGTTTTTACGACTGAAGAAACTGTGTTTGTGTAGGTTCTTTTGACTTGTTCAGTCTCCGTTATCGCTAACTTGTATTCTTCGGGTAAAGTGCGAGGCAGTTTCTTCAACTTCTCTATCTCCAACTTCAGCCAACGCATATCATTTTCAATCTCTTAAAATTTTTGAATAAGATTTGAGCATGCTGCACACGCTTCGTCCTCATAATTGACATTCAAAAAACTTATTAAATTCTTGGCAACTTTCAGGAAACATGTCCGGACGTGGTGGAATGCGTATTATGACTAGTGTTTATTCCATCATTTAAATTTAAATCAGCGAGTTTGTCTTGCGGTGATAGCTCAGTGGTATTTACCGTCCTTTCTCGAACACCAGTGCCCTGGTTCGAATCGCGGTGGTGCCGCGCATTTCGCACGGTTCCCGAAGGGTATATTTTTGACTTCCAGGATGTATTGTAAAAACGATAAAGGTTGTTAAAGTTAAGTGACAAAGTTCTTAGCGAGATCAAGTTTATGAATAAAATATCTAAATGACTCAGTCCTTCGTAGACTGTAAGATCTCGTAGAGATACTGACGAGAAGTTCACAGTAGGAGGATATCGGTCGTTTCCGCTGCTGTCTTTTACAAAGCTTATGGCGACGAAGAGCATGTCGAAAAGAGTCCAAAGCTTAATAAATAAAGTCTGCAAGAGTGAAACAGTAGACAGAAATATCGAAAGGACTGAATTCCTCTGAGATCGTAAATTTTATGGCAAATTCGAAGGGCAAGCTTGTATCATAATGATAGAACTGGAGACACAACTTTAAGCTGAGGAGAAACCTGGTTATTGTAAGGGTCGAGTGATACAAGTGAATGCGGTATTGCTCTGGACCCACCCAATGCTCATGATGGCAGCGGCAACGTAATATTGGCAAACTGAAGACAAACAGATTATAGACCAACCGAATTTCTCCAAATACAATTTACGTATATCAAAGCCCAGTCTTTTTTTGAAGCTTGACAAACTAAGAATACAAGGGGCCGGTCTGTCTTCCGATGTCCTAGCAATAACAAAAAATAGGGCTTTCACAGCACATAAGTCATTGCAAAGTAGATTTTTCTGGATATCGATTGCTAAGAAGAGACCTGATGAATTGCCCAGTTGGAGGATTTTTCATCTATGTAAAGAGCAATTTAACCATGTGTGAGAAGAATGAGCATAACACCGATGATACGGAGGCTATTTGGCTGACAAGAAAGGTACGGGGTCACAGCTCCTTGAAGCCGGGACTTTCTACCGACAACAGAAGATAGCCATCGACGCAGATTCTCGTTTGCTGGAGAATATACAGGGTATCGGCATTCGACCTGATGTTGTTCTCATGGGTGACTATAATGCCCCCAGCATTCACTGAAAAGATCTGCAGGCCAAGTGTTTAAAGTATGCTTTCGATCACAGTCTGTTAAAGACAATACTTGAAGCGCTTCTAATACAACATGCCCTCGTTCCTACTAGAGCGCGTGAAGGGCAAGAGACTAATTTTTTAGATCTTTTCTGCACCAAAGATGCTGACAGCATAGACGAGATAAAGTGTCTAAATCTACTTCGTTGCAGTGATCATACAATACTTTCATGGGAGTATGATTTGTATTCTGTATCTTCTGCAAGAAATGAAACGAGGTCCAATATATGGGGAGGAGACTTTTGCCAAATGCGAACGGAGCCAACAAGAATATACTGGGATATTATCTGCTGCTAGAACGTCAATTAAGATTTGAATTTATTTAACGGGTGGTTGTTGCATCTACTGAGGTGCTATTGTCCAATATCAAAGCCTAGGATATCAAACCGACCATAGTAGATAAAACGAGACGGATAAAGAGAGATAAACAAGAAAGGAAGGCTCTGGAAGAAGTATTGTGAAACAAACGAAACTGCAGCCTGTCAAACCTAAACAGTTCAAAGAAACAAAGTAAAGGGCTTGATATTTAAAAGTAGACAAGATTTTGAGCACGATATGCTCCACCGGGCAATTGAAAATCCTAAACTGCTAAATAGCTACTTAAGAAAGAGCACGCGTCAACAGAACCCAATTCCCGTTATGAGGAACGATGATGGTGTGGAAATATCGGAGAGTAAATGTAAAGCCGAGCATTTTTCTCAGTCGGTTGTTAGCATAGAAGCTTTTGTTTTCCCACCTTGTTACGAGACCATGGGAGCGCCAAGTATTCAAGATATTCTGTTTCCAGAAAAAGCGATTTTTGCAGAACCAAAAAAATTAAAGTTATGTAAATTAACCGGCCCGGGTGACATTCCAACAAAGCTGCGCTTCAAACTTGCTCGTGAGCTAAACAACCCACTATCCATTCTGTTGCAGAAACCGTTCGATACTGGAATTATTCTCACAGATTGGAAAACAGCCTACATAACACCAGTTATAAAGGCGGCAGTTGTACAATTGCGATTTACTTCAGGCCCATCCTGGCATCCATCTGCTGCAATTTTATCTAGGAGATCATCAAAAAGGAGTTAATGATTTATCTGGAAACTCACAAGCTCTTGTCTTATGCACAATACAGCCTTTATAGGGGACGATCATGCGTAACGAACTTGCGTTTTACAATGCAAAGCTGTGCAGCAGCCCTTGACGCAAAAGACACGGTGCATATGAACTTCATTGATTTCCGGAAGGCCTTTGATAATGTTCCGCACCAGCGTCTCTAGTACAAGTTGAAAGTGAGGCGTATCGGATGCAAACTTCTTTCGTGGATCGAGAATTTTGCTATTGGCCGTTACCAAGTTATGTGTATAGAGGGGGAGCGATTATGGCCCACGGTCATAGAGAGTGGTGTCCCGCAATGTTCAGTTCTCGGACCGAACCTCTTTCTAATGTTCGTTAATAATTACATACAGGAGTTTGACTGTGAGCGTGCCATATTATTGGATAATATACAAATATGGAAATTCATCCAAAGTGGTGTTAACGAAGCCATATTGCAAGAAAATATTCGTCGACTAGACGCGTGGTTCCGCAGATGGCTCCTGTCCTTCGACTTGCTCAAATGTATGCTGCTGCTTCGTGGGAAATCGAAAGCCAGTCCTTTATACACGACCGTATTATCTGAAACGAATGCCACTCAGCGAAGCCAAAACACATAAAGACCTTGAAATTTGGAGGACAGCTAACCTTTAACTTCCGATACAATATTATAAGGTGGCTAAAGCCACAAATTTAATGTTCTATGCCATCAAGTGGCTATTTACGCTTTTCAACGAAGATTGCTTTTCTTAACCCTTCGGTATATTTGTGAGGCCACAGCTTGAATACGCGATCCAGGCTTGGAGACCAGGATGCAGCAGGATTACAACCTGCTCGGAAGGATGTAGCAGCGAGCCACTAAATCAGTTAGGGTTCAAGGTGCACTATCAAATGAGATCCGCCTAAATAACCTAAATAACCTAACCATATCCTCTTAAATTATAGGCAGTGGCGTGGAGAATTAATACGAGCTTTCCGTATCGTGCGTGGTCTGAACAGCGCCCTCCTGTGTGATGACGTTTTCCTACTCGCCACTCAAACTAATCTCTGAAGGCAACCCTTCAAACTACTTGTGCCTCAGGAAGATTGGATTTGAGGAGGTATTTTTTCCAACCCTGTCTTGCAACCGTGGAATAACCTACGCGATGTGATTGTTATATTTCAATCGGTGTAGGCATTTAAACATCAGCTTTACCTATATATGTTGCGGCACCACGTGTATTTTGTGACTTACTGACACCAGTATACTATGTGCTCTGTCTACATTCACTTGACTGTAATTTTTTTACATTTTTTTCATT
This sequence comes from Schistocephalus solidus, assembly GCA_017591395.1. NCBI lineage: Eukaryota > Metazoa > Platyhelminthes > Cestoda > Diphyllobothriidea > Diphyllobothriidae > Schistocephalus > Schistocephalus solidus. Next base: position 69,323 of record WEDG01002483.1, read on the forward strand.
CTTAAGATTTTTATGTGACAAATAGAGAGTTTAACGGCGAAAGCCTATTGTTCCCCAAATAAACCGAACTGAAAAATTCTTTTTTGCCCAGTAGGCACTCATTAAAAACGCTGCGTTTCATCTGTTGGCCTGCTTTTCAAAAATCCCATAACAGATGTTTACTTGACTGCTGATAGTTTAAATGATTTCTTCCAACATTAAGGTCGAAGGCACGCGGATCAATTTTAAAAGTCAAGAAAATCTTTCAGTTTTACCATATTCCTTGGCAATAGCAGCACATTTGTAATCGATTCTCAGTTTTAATTTTTTTTATTTTTCCATATTATTTGTGTCCAGGTGGATAAATAAGTCGCATTTTGCTCAACTCTTGCGGTTTGAAGCCGTGCCCGACCGCCGATTTCCTTTTACTGTACGAAATCAGCTGAAGTATTAGCCTTTTAGGCCTACAGATATAAATTATTAAATCCTTATCTCAGTAAATTTAAACAAAAATGCTGCCCTGTATTTTACCATGTCCAAAAAGTGACTTGTAAAATGTTGTAACCTCGCAGTCTCCCCTCAATACTTGTGTGCTAGAATCATTGCAGGAGATATATTTGGCGTCTGCGAGACTTCGTAGCCTTCTCAAGATATTATTAGTTCTTAAACTGTTTTGGTTCAATTGAAGCCTATTGATCATCTGGTCGCTCAAGCGTACACCTCGGTTTGTGTGACAAGAAATGCGTCTGACGAACTAATAGGTCCCCTGATACATGGAAATATAACTTGTACCTCCGAGAGAGTTATCCAACAAGCCTTAAACGACATTTGAGTAATAAGCTCAAAACTGAGGAACGGATGAAATATAAGCTTACTTTATACTCAGTTATATTTCAAATCTCATATCTCCAATCGATGGTGTTCATCTGTTTCTGCAAAAGTGTGGACTATGATTCAGTCACGCATGCTAAATGGATGCAATCGCTCAGTCGTAATGCTCATCATATTAATCAATCTCTTATTCTTACCAAATGTTCACATCTTGCTATCAAGGAAAGTGGTACATTCTCTCGTTAATAGTATAGCACAGTGTCCTATGACCTCATCCCAATGCTGAGAAAATTGAGCAAATTTGGAAATAACGCCAAGCAACAGATATATACTCCTGTTTTCATGTTGTCCGAGTAGCCTTCAATGTCAGCTGTGCATCCCATGGTCTCAATCCCTGTTTTACTCTCTAAGGAATCCGACCATGGTGGCTTATATGGGATCCAAAGACAACGGTGCATCTTTTATAGCCATACCCGTACCAAGTCCCACAGCAACTTCTGGGTAACCGATACAGATCCCTAGTTCAAAGGCAAGTCCGACCACAGTTTAGCCACTCAAAAATCGAAGACGTCTAGGTACTCCACGATAACTGCACCTTCACGATGGCTTAATACTCCACAAATCATTAACCACCTAAACATCTCGCATTTGCAAACTGCCCCCAGACTCTTTATCGATGCTGTCAAAGTAAATATGTCAGGATTCTCGTCAAGGAAAGAAGCTTCTTTTTCAACGCAGCAGTGCACCCTTTACCCAGCAGTACACTCCTAAAACAGCCATTTTCCCAGTGGACTCTTAATACAAATGGCCCTACTAGACTTAAAGACTCACCCGGTATCCTATGTCACGGTGACGCGATTCGTTGCAGTATCCTGTTCATGTGTTTCCTGTTCAACCTCCGATATCTAGCGTTGATTCCCAGTTTCCCTGTTCTTCATTTCCTCTCCATATATTACTCATCTTTTCTCCATTGGGCAATTGCTATGTAACAATCTGTTTTCCAGACCTGGTGGAGCACCCGTCCCATATGACCTGTGGACGACTTAGTTGCTCTCCATCCAAAACAACCAGCTTGCCCACTTACGTTTTTGTCTTAAATGCGAGATTCTTGCCCAAAAAGATACCCCTGCTTCAGATTCTGGTCTGTATCCACTGTCTTTATGCTTTTGTGTAACGGAAACATGCAAAATTCAGTTCCGTAGCGGACTCCAAAATTTCTAGGCCCACAATCGCTTAATAAGCCCAATGATTTTGAGGCTCCGTATTACGTGCAACGCTTTTGCCTGAGTTAACTCGCTAGCCACGGGGGGGATGCGCATGAGCAGTAGTCAAAGTGACAGGGGGCCAAATCGGCGAGCGATTGACACGCAAGGGTCTGACAACGGGGATAAAATCACGACTATCGAGGACTCGGGCATGGACCAAAAAGCAATCCTCGCATCAATTATGAGCCTTAGTGATGGACACGTGGACTGCCAATTATAGAAGCCAGTTGTTCCTGAAGTTTGATATTTTGCACTTTCCGTTCCATAAAGTTCGAGGACAAAAAAAGGCCATAGATATCGGTACGTGGAAGTAGGTTGTCAATTTCCCCACCTGATAGTTGAGCCTACTTGATTTGATCGTCTACAGAGTTTGACTGCCTCTGCCAGCCGAATATTTAGACCCATCTGCAAATATGGTCGCGAAATAATTATTTCTACACTACAACTCAAAACGGATTGAAATTTTTTCGAAGAAATAAACGTTTCTTCTGTGATTTAAGATCAACCCATTGGAAAGAATTATTCATACATCTTAATTCTTACCATTGGGCTGATTTCTTCCTTTGTCTTGATGTGAATACTTGTACTAATAAACTGTTTGAAGTTTTGGATTAATGGCGCGTCGTTTGAAATTGGTTTCGAATTTCAAGTCTATCGAGCCAAGGAGTATTTAGTATCTACCACAGTGTAGAAGACACGGTGTTTGGAAATTAGTTAAGAATCGTGTGCATATTCCCCTCAGTTCGTAAATTGAAACTTGGATGTAAGGATTCTTAGGCTTTAAAAAATCCACTGCTGCGGATTCTTCCCGGCCCCAGGATTTATCTCAACCGGAATTTCAAGCTTCACCGTTTGCATATTTTTGAAACTAAAGCCGGCTGTTTGCTCCCGGCATTTTCTTTCAATCGCGGAAGAGGCGCAACTCAGAGGCTGAATCCTGATATTTTCATATTCTTATATCTTTGTTCACATCCCCATAAAGTCTTATTGTTGAATATCATGAAACGAATGTTTGTTAATTTTTGGTGATTCTGACATCTATCGACTTTGCTCTGTATCCCCATAAGTACTGAAAATGCAGGGGCTTTAAGTTTATTGCCACGAAAAAATTGTCCGCGACCGAGTTTTGAACAAGCGACGCAAAATCGCGTAGAACCGTATATCGACGCCTCTTACCACTCGGCCATATCGGTAGGGGATTTTGATTAGCAAATTAATAGACTAGTAGAAAATACTTGCAATTATTGTTATTCAGTTAATTGTTCAGCTCCCGCTAAACGGACAATAAGTCTAGTAAACTTAATTAATATAGCTTACCAAGATAAAACTTGTATGGTGTGTTTTAGCCTCCTACATAAATTATTATGGATGGTGCAGGAAGTAAGCAATCTAAAGCAAGAAATAGATAACTTAAAACATCTATTGCTTGCTCACCTGTTAAAAAAGCTCCTGTCCGTAAAAACCCTACCGAAAATCAAAATTCGTATGCACATATAGTCTCTTCAAACTTACCTAATCCTCACATAAAAGATATCGCGTTTACCGATCCCAGTAAACCAGAGGACATCTCACTAGTTCTAAAGGGAGTCTCATCTTGTCCTTGCTCCAAACCACCAGGACTTAGCTCATGCAGTTTAAGCAATAATCTGGCTTTACCACCCAGCGCTGCATCGCTGCTGGATGTTGCACCAACATGCAAAGTTGAAGAGGTTGGTGAGTTTGTAAAGCCAAAGAAAACATTTAAAGAAGACAAAGTTGTTCACGGCTTTGGCTCCAGTCTGCCAAACACCCAGTTCACCTCGACCTATTGGACCAAGTGAACGTGTTACAAGTACTCACTCAGTTGAAAGATCTGAGTTGCAAACGGGCACTTGATTGAGTCGAAAAAATAATGTAGTCATAAAATGGGTCCCAAATCGTCAATAATTCCAAAAAGGCGAGTTAAACATGATTTGCATCTCCTTTAATTGTATGCAAAACCGTTGCTAAAGGACAGCGAGTTCATCCACATTCTCAACGCATCTAAAATAGAGAAGCCGCTATCAGCACCCGATTCAAATCCCCGACCAAGACCTCTTAAAATCGTATTTAAAAACGAAACAAAGGTACAGCTCTTGCTACAGAGAAAATCAATCCTACGGGGTCTGCATTCTGAAGTTTTTTTCAACCGGAATACGGGCTGAAATAGCGAATGAAAATGGCACAGTTAATAATTGAACTTTTAAAACGAAGGAACAACGGCGATGCACATCTCGAAATAAGGGACGGAAAAATAGTTCAAGTGAAAAGAGCATTTCTTTGGTCAAAGGCAGTCAATCTGATAGCCTAACTGTCCCGTTTCAGAATCCAAAAAGTGCCCACTTAAATTATTCGTCTTAAATGCCAGATCTCTGTTTAATAAGATGTCTTTGCTCCAGACTCTGGTGATTGTTAACCTCTCCGACATTGTAATAATTACAGAGACATGGGCAACACCCTTTGAATCTGACTCCAGACTCTTTATTCTAGGCTACGCTTACATTCGTTAAGATCGACACGAAGACCTCGGCAGAGTAAGCTGCATCTACGTTAGGCAACCACTTACATTTCTGCCGTTGGACAATTAACCGTGATACAAGAGAGCTGTTGGCTCCGAGTTGTTCTAAAAGCTAACTACTCTTTACCCGTTGGTTGTGTCTGTCGCCCTCCCAACGCCAGCGAGGATTAAGATCTTTGTCCCTCACAGCATTTCACGCCGCAGCTGACTTAAATATGATGTACTGTTTGATTGTAGGTGCCTTCAATCCTCCTGAAGTTAAATAGTTTCTACCTTCTTGTTATATGGGACCAGGTAGTTGATTTTCTCACCCGAGGATCAAATATACTTGATCTTATTTCCTGAAGAGTTTGTCAGCCATTGTCATAATCACCTTAAGACCCACTTGGGAGTTCTGACCATGACATGGTTCTTCCTCCACTAGAACTCGCGGCTGATTAAACGTTTTCCGATCAGAAAACATGGGGGAATTACCGACAAATCTTAATTCTCATGATTGGACTAACCACTTTCTATGTTTGGATGTGAATGTTTGTACTGATAAATTGTACCAAGTTCTATGTCCACTCATTTCTCATTTTCTTCCCCGTAAGAAAATAATTAGTGTCAAAGATGAAGTCTAACTCCCTTTATATTTCCACCCTAGACTGCGTAGACTCTCACGTCGTTTTCATAAACAAAACGAATCTTCCGTCCTGCCCTTGATTCAACAAATCTTTGAAAAGCTAAGAGGCTGTCTGATGAAGAACAGCTATGCAATGAGGTCACATTTTCTGAAAACCCTTCATTCAAAGTTGCGAAACTCTTTTCGTGCACATTAAAACGCAGAGAAAAACGCAGCTTACCATGCATCGAGACTTCTTAGGAAACACCATAGTTGACACTCGGTTGACAGCTGATAGCTTCAATGCTTTCTTGTCTATAACTTTTAGTGAAAATTCTTTCGCTCCCTTTCTTATCATCGAGAATGGAGTGGTAACGTCCTCGAAACCATGACGTTTACCCTCTGGGACGTGACCGTAGCGATTCGGCGTTTTCGTCAATCTTACAGTCCTGGACCAGATGGCGTCCCGGTCAGTGTTCTAAAGACGGATGCAAATAATATATTTCCGTCCCTTCTGTATAAAATATTTAAATTTTGCTCTTGAAAGAAAAACTTTCCTTATTTTATGGAAGGAATTGCACCTTCTGCCTACACGCAACCATGGCCGACCTACGTCATTTGAAGACTTTATGCCAATAAATACACAACCAGCAGCCTCGAACATCTCAGAGACCTTGATCAAAGACAAGATGATGCGTCACCTAACAGAGAATAACCTATTAAATGCGACTCATTGTGGGTTCCTCGAAAGAGGATCTTGTGACACCTGCCAGCTCTCTTTCTTTGATCATTTGTTACAATCAAGAGACAGTGATTTTGCCATTTACGCCGTTTATTTCGATTTCACTAAGAATTTGGCTCATTGTGACCATGATCTCCTCCAGCTGAATCTTGTGTCCTTCGATATAGGTAACAAACTTCTCTATTTAATATCCTACTAATAGAGTGCTCGCGCACAACGCGTTAAAATTTCCGATGTTATCTCCAACCCCACGCATGTGATGAAGTGGAGTTATTCAGCGTAGTGTGCATGGCCTGCTTCTATGTTGCCATTTTGTCAACGATATTCTTGATTGCTTTTAGTATGGTAGGCCCTTTATGTACGCTGACGATTTGAAATTTGCCTATCGATATAAACCTGCCGATCACAACATCGTGCTTGAGCTTTTAAAAACGGATATTCAGGCCTTCGCTCAGGGGTGTCGCACATGGTGCCTTTCGCTTTCTTGGCACAAGTAATCCATTATGGTTATTAGCGACAATCTTCAGTCCCATCTAAGCATAGACGATCACGACCTTTATGTGCCCGGAGTTATAAATAAATAGGATTATTGATTTGGCACTGCTTGTGCGCTGTCAAATTCTTAGAACACAGGAGAAAACCTAAAACAAACTCCTCTTTTCATTTATCACTTTTGTGTGTTTTGTTTGTTAGCTTACATAGCAGTGTTCAAAATGACGAGTTTTTTTTAGTAAAAAACGTGTTTTCTAAGGTTAAGAAACAGCAAAATTCGAAAATAAAACAGCTTTACAGAATGGGGATGAATGTATCAGGGTAAGAATGGTGCGGGTCAAGACTAGTCTGTTATTGACGTTCAAGGGTATACATTTGACAGAGGTAGAAATGTCTGCGGTCGATTCGAAGGGATAGGCACTTCCAATCAGATGTGAGCACAGTCAATTCCGTTGTGGAGTTTGCCGACTACTTAGACTTAGCTGAACTGATTGCTTAAAAAAGTTGACAATGGATAAGGAGCAAAAAGAGTTCAACAGTAAGAAACTCTCACTAGTAGGCCAGAAGCTCCCACAAGTAGCTATTTGACGTCCTTATTAATATCTTATGACGACCTGCAATGCACATAGAGATGAAGAATTTAATCATCTAGTTATGTAGTACACCATCTGGTTATGCGCAATTTATAGCTGGTGGTATGTGACCTGGCAGTTCGAACGTCGATTCCGACGAGGTCCAAAGTATGCTCCACACCAGGTGGTGTAGGGACGGTGACTTGCGCGTGAATTAGTTTAAGTGATAGTAGCCTTTTGCTGCAGCTACCGCACTCTCTCCTCCTCCCCCACCTGAGCCCGGTGTCAAGACAGAGTCAAGAAGACCGAAGATGGGAGAGGGCGCAGGTGGCTGGCGTGGCCGGAGCCGCCCCTGGGCGTGCCACCACACCTGGCTCAGATCCCACGGAGCGGGAGTGCCATAAAGGCCACATTAAGAAGGAGCCATTGCAACCTGACTCTCAGTCCGCCAGTCAGCCACTCCACACAAAACACACATTAAGCTGACCACAGGGTCTGACTTATCCCGTCAGTTGGCAACCTTCAAAGCCATGGCTTTTAGCGCACCGTGATAGGTTCAAGCGCGTCAGATTGTTTATAGTGAGGACAATGCGCTGAGCCGTCGAACTCATTCTCCCCCCACCCCCACAATCAGACCACTGTCCGAGCCGGTCAGTTGTCTAATGCGGAAGTGGACGCAGCTGCTGGTGACTAATTCTACGTGTACTACGTACACAACATGGCCCCCCAAACACAAGCACCAGGATTTCACACAACAGGGGGTTGAATGGCTTACATCTCGCATGTGTGAGATAGCCAGAGGTCACGTTAAGAAAAAGCCATCGCAGCCTGACTCTCAGACTACCAGGCAGCCACTCCACACAACACACATTGAACTAACTGAGAGGTGTGAGTGTAATTGTCAGTTGGCAACCTTCCAACCGCGGCACTCACCTTTACCGCACTCTCTTCTCCTCCCCTACCTGAGCCCGGTCTCATGACACAGTCAAGAAGACCGGAGATAGGAGAGGGCGCAGATGGCTGGTGCGGCCGGAGTCGCCCCTATGCGTACCACCACACCTGCGTCGGATCCCACAGAGTGGGAGTGCCATAAAGACCACATTAAGATGGAGCCATTACAGCCTGACTCACAGTCCGCCAGTCTGCCACTCCACACAAAACACACATTGGGCTGACCACGTGGTCCGAGTTATCCCGACATTTGGAAACCATCCAAGCCACGGCTTTAAGCGCACCGTTATAGTTTTAAGCGCGTCAGATTGTTAATAGTGAGGGACATGCGCTGAGCTGCCGACCTCACTCTCGCCCACGCCCCACCATCAGACACTGTCCGAGCCGGTCAGTTTGTCTGATGTGGGAGTGCGCGCATTGGCTGACGGATCGGCGTACTCGTCTTCGCGCGCCACAGCACGACCTGGCCCCCCATAACGCTCACACTAGGATTCACAAACTCAGGGGATATGGAGCAGCCATCGCCGTCTGACTCCCAGTCCACTGGTCAGCCACTCGACACACACAGCACATACACTGAGCCGACGGCGTGGTCTGGTGGAAGCGTCAGATTGGCAGACTTCCCAGCCACGGTTTCTAGAAAACCATGATATATTCTTGTAAATGGTGATTGTGAGGGTGTTGTCGATGTATTGGTATAGGTAGTGTGCGCTGATGTGTAACTTATCCTCCGGTGGTTTACCGGAGGTTGTCGTGGAGGTGCATGTGTCCTAATAGGCCCATGCGGTGTATAAATGTGCAGAGGCAGTGAGAACAGTGAAGGCGGGCGCGTCGACTGTATGTCGGAGCCCAGGCACTGGTTCACCAGCCTCCGTGCGATGGATTCGCAGGTGACCGACCCGGCCGATGCGTGAGTTTAAGTTTTTGGGTGCAGTGTGGCCAGGAAAAATCGGTAGAGGCTAGGGTCATATCATTTATGATAGTGGGGGTGGCAGGGGCGCTACGAATGGCAGGAGCGGAGGGTGTGCATGAGGTATCGGTGTTGTCGGCATTGTGGTGTATTCCGCTGTCATGGATGCGCATGTGACCGAATAGGCCCATGCGATGAGTGAATGCGCGAGCACAGTGAAGGCAGTTGAGGCGACGATCTCTGCTGTGTGGTGGTGCTCCAGGCACTGGCTCACCAGTCTCTGTACGATGTTTTCGCAAGTGACCGACCAGGTCGATGCGTGAAGTGAATGTGCGGTCGCATTGAGTACAGCTTCGGAGAGATTCCCCATCGCTGATGGTGGTGGTGGTGGTATTAAAGGCGAAGGCGGTGGTGGTTGCGGTGGTGGGGTTAACAGGCGATGAGTAGATGGATTTGGTCTCTTTGATGGTGGGAGTAATGGAATTGATGCCAGGAGTGAGGGTGAGGGAGTCAGAAGGAGGGTTGGCAGAATTTGACGTAGAAATTGGAATTGTCGGATTGTTGGTGCATTGCGTCCGAAGATGTCCAACCAGGCTGATTCGCGCGCGGAAGACGCGTTGACAGCGCGGGTATGTTGGCAGGGCCGGGGCATTGGCGGCGTTCGTCCGGGGCGCTGGTGACTTTCGTGCCGCTCTTTAGGCCTTGGCGGCAGCGATCCAGTTGGCCTCATAGATTGCTGCACCAGTCTTTACGGATCTTCTCCATGCCGGCCTATCCTGTGCGAGGTCCTCCAAGATCGCCGGGTTGATCTGCAGTTGCTTCAACGATTTCTTCAAAGTGTCCATGTAGCGTCGTTTTTGACCTCCCTGCCGGCGAGAACCCGTATCGACATCTCCGTAGAAAAGTCGTTTGGGTAGTCGCTCGTCGTCCATTCTTACCAGCTGGCCGCTTTATCGCAGTTGCACTTGCCTCAGCATGGCATGGATGCTGAGAATGCCGGTCCGCTCCAGGACTTCCGTGTCCGGGATCCTGTCTTGCCATCTCAGCTTCAGTATTCTGCGGAGGCAGCTGAGATGAAAGTGATTCAGCTTCCTGGCTTGGTTCGAGTAGACGGTCCAGGTGTCCGCTCCGTAAAGGAGTGTCGTCAAGACGATGGCCTTGTACATCTTTAGTTTGGCGTTCAGGTGAATACCGTGGCGATTCCACACGGAGGCCTGCAGCCGGCCGAAGGCCTGACTTGCTTTGGAGATCCGTTCGGCAACCTCGTCGTCGATTCTCGTGTTGCGCGACATCGTGCTTCCTAGATAAGCGAGGGTTTCCACGTTTTTGAGCTCAGCACCGTTGACATTGATTCGAGGAGCATTGTATTCCGCGCTAGGTGGCGGCTGGTGCATGACAATTGTTTTGGCTGTACTGATTGTTAATCCAAAATTGGCGCAGCCTTCGGCGAAGAGGTCCATGCTCCTTTGCATGTCCTCCTCCGTCACGGTGTTAAGGGCACACTCGTCCGAGAAGAGCAAATCATGGACTGTAGTCGTAGACATGCGCGTTGGAGCCTGCATACGCCGACTGTTGAGAAGATGCCCGTCAGTTCTGTAGGCGATTCGGATACCAGACTGCTCATCACGGTAGGCGTCCATCAGCATAGCCGAGAACATGAGACCGAAAATGGTGGGGGCCAGTACGCAGCCCTGCTTCACTCCGTTGGTCACTGCGAATGCTTCGGATACCGTCCCGTTGTCAGTGACGCGCGCCGTCATCCCGTCATGAAGCTGACGCACCATGTGCATGAACCGCTTCGGACAACCAAATTTCTGTATGACTTTCTACAGCCCATCACGATTCACCGTGTCAAAGGCTTTCGTAAGATCCACGAAGGTAGTGCATAGGTGAGTTCGCATCTCCTGACACTTCTCTTGTAGCTGGCGGGTGGCAAAGATCATATCGGTTGTTCCGCGGTGTCGGCGGAAGCCACATTGGCTTTCCGGGAGCAGGCCCTGTTCTAGGTGACCGTTAAGACGATTGAGAAGGATACGGGCGAAGAATTTCCCGGCGATATTGAGCACCGAAATGCCTCTGTGATTATCACAGAGGTGCTGGTTCCCCTTCCGTTTGTAGAGATGGACGATGGTCGCGTCTTTGAAATCCTGAGGAAGTTGTCCTTGGCGCCACATCTCCTGGAAGAGTGTTGTGAGTTCTGCCATCAGCCTGGGCCCACCGCGCTTGTAGACTTCCGGTGGGATTGCGTCGGATCCCGGTGTTTTACCGCTGGAAATCTGCTGCACGGCCCGGATAGTTTCTGGTAGTGAAGGCGGCAGATTCAGGTCATTGTTCGTGTCCACTTGAGGGAGCCGGTCAATGGCAGCATCGGATATGGCTGATGAGCAATTAAAGACATTTCTGAAGTGCTCGGCCCAGCGCTTCAGAATTTGCGATTTCTCTGTCAGCAGTGTTGTGCCGTCAGAGCTGAGCAGCGGTGCGGACCCCTTGATACACGGGCCGCAGATGGCCTTGATTGCTTTGAAAAAGTTTTTCATTTCATTGCGGTCCGCATACCCCTGGATTTCCTCAGCCTTTCGAATCATTCAGGCATCCTGCATCTCCCGCAGCCGTTGTTGTACAAGGCGCTGGCATCTGAAAAAGGCTGCTTTGGTGGCGTCAGTCCGAAGGTCCATGTAGTCTTTGTGTAGTCCATTCTTCTCCGCGAGTAAGTTGCTTATGTCAGCGTCATTGTCGTCAAACTAGTCCTGGTGTCGAGGGCGTGCGCGCCCAAGGACATTGAGGGCGGTGGACTGGATGACATTCCGCAGTTGACACCATCGTGTCTCCACGGTAGCGTTATCATCTGGAGCATGCAAGTCCTCCAGTTTCTCGGTTATTTGGTCGCTGAAATCAAAACAGTGAGCAGGCAAATTTAAAAATAGATTATTTAACTTAAATGGCGGCCTCTTACCTTGGGGCCTTCATCGGGGTTGCAGTCAGAGCCTCATCTGGGAGATGACGAGGCGGTGATCTGTCCAACCATCGGCATCGCGGATCGCCTTGGCTACCAGCACGTCCTGTCGATCTCGCGTCCGGATGAGAACATAGTCCAGCGGATGCCAGCGCCGCGACCGAGGGTGCATCCACGTGGCCTTCTCCCGCGTTCGAAGGCGGAAGAAGGTGTTGGTCAGCAGGAGACGGTGTTCCGCACACGAGCGCATAAAAAGGATGCCGTTAGCGTACGAGCTACCGAGACCGTGGGGACCCAGCACTCCCTGCCAGGCAGCGTGGTCCGTCCCGACGCGCCAGTTCCCGAGTGACTAGTGGCCTACAAGACTAATAAATACCTTTCCTCTGGCTATGCGCAAGGGCTCTCGATTTAATGATTTATATACATATTATCTTAAAAGCAGCTTTTTTTCAATTTTTAAAACATATTAAAATATTTATTATAATTTTACATTTTTTTAATGTTTTTGGATAGCGTCTTTATTTTTATATAATTTTATGATTGTTAAACAATTTGCTTAAAAACTAAACTGCAAAATTTATTATATCTTTATCTCAGTCTATTAGTAGTATATTTATTCCGGTTTTAACATCATTTATGCTCTACGTAATTCGAATGCGCAACGAGCCGCACGCCTAGGTTTTCATATAGCTTTATGAAACGAATGGTACTAGCTGTTTCATACAGCTAGATCAAACATAATTCAACACTATGTTACATAATACAAATATGAAGACTGAAGGACTGCATTGAAAGTTTTTTACCGTTGAACTCTTCCTGTTCCTTATCTTTTTTCACCTTTTTTAGCAATCAGTCAACTAAGTTTACTTAGTCGGCAAACCCCACACCGGAATCGACTGCGCTCACATCTGATTGGAAGTACTTATCCCTTCGAATCGACCGCAGACGTTTCTACCTCAGTCGAATGAATACTCTCGAACGTCAATAACAGACTAGTCTTGACTCTAACCATTCTTACCTGATACATTCATCTCCATTCTTTAAAACTGTTTTAACTTCAAATTTTGCTATTTCTGAACCTTGGAAAACAGGTTTTTTTACTTAAAACAAACTCTTCATTTCGAACACTGCTTTTTAAGCAAACAAACGAAAAACACAAAAGTGGTTAATGAAAAGAGGACTTTGTTTTAATATTTTTTCCTGTGTTCTAAGGATTTGACGGCGCCCAAACAGTGCCAAATCAATAAACCTATTTATTAAATGTAGTTCCATAGTCTTCATATAATATAGTGTTGATTATGTTTTATCTAGCTTTATGAAACAGCTAGTGCTATTCGTTTCATAAAGATATGTCAAAACCTAGGCGACGGCTCGTTGCCAGTTTGAATTACGTAGAGCATATATGAGGTTAAAAATGGAAAACAAATATACAACTAAAAGGCAGAGATAAAAACAAATAAGTATTGCAAATTAACTTTAAAGCCAATTTTTCAACAATCATAAAATTATATATAAAATAAAGTCATTATTCTAAGGATCTGGGCATATCATATTCTAGTAGTCCTCATCCGTCTCAGCACTGCGCCCTGATTGTCTCGAATCATTCCAAGCTACTGGGTGTATTCTCATAAATTTCAAAAGCATCAATATTAGAACCAGCTTTTACAAAATGTATGTCAGACATAGTCATTACTGCTGCTCATTTCTATTTAGACTTCTGCACGGCAGTGACCGGAAGAAGGATGAATCAGTCTAGCATTCTTTACTAAAGCGTTTTCTCTTCAGAACACAGAAACCTGTCCTAACAACAAAGCTGTGAGCTTACAAGCCTCGAGCCGTTGTGGCTTCGCAGATTACAGAAGAGACTATTTTTAATGTTTAAACTTTTAACAGTTTTTAACTTTAACCCCCTTAAAACTCTGAGGCAGCTCGACCACTCTCGTCGCACTACATATCGAGATGTATTTTTATTTCTTCCTCTGGCATGCAACGTTAGATACCATCAGTTTTTTGTAAACGCTATAGCAATCTGGTTATCCTTTGTTTACGAGAGCTGTCACTAGTTTTCTACATTCAAGACACCTTCCACGAATTTAGAGTGCTGACTCGATGGAAGCTCTCTTCCATTCTGGCAGAGTTTGTGAACTCTGAATCCGTTGCTGAGGTCAATACTGCTGGCGCTGCAATCCGTTACGGGCTCATTCCTCGGTCGACAGCAAGCAGCCGTTCACCGACATACCTGCTGGTACAGGATACCGTATCCATCATACTGAATGTATAAGTACTTCACCGTGCACCTGTGTCAACCCTTCGCTATCCTGATCTTTAATCACTCACTGAAAACACTTAGAAGAACGATCAGGAGTAATTTTCACTGTCAGTTCCATCCATTACTGTTAATCTCTTTTGCCCTTGCCTGTAAACTGGCAATAAATAAATAAATTATGCCTGGTTTTCTTCACCTTCAAAAATATTATTCTTACGAATGAGGCCTACCTACCTTCATTGTTTCGACGTAGGCTATAAACAATTGCTCTTCCATTCCATCTGCAAAACGAAATTTCCATTTTGTCCTCGATCCAGCGTATTTTTTTCGCGAGCTTCAAGGCTTTCCGGATAAAAATGGCTAGCACATGTTGTCAACTTTTTTGAAAACCTTTCGCTAAATATTGCGAAGCGTTTTTCTTGCACAATAAGAGCCCATCCTTCTGGACCGCCTAGAACTCCATAGCTGATGACATGCTGATGGCTGAGAGTTTTGATGCTTTCTTGTCCAGAACATTTTTTGAAAATTCAACCGCTCCTCTTCCGACATCCGACATCTGACTGATGATGCCCTCGAAACTATCATTTACCCTCTAGGATGTAACCACAGCCATTGAATGTTTGCAGCATTTTCATGATCCTTGCTCAGATGGCGTCCAGGTCAGTAATATAAATACAGATGGGGTGTAGTGGGCAATAGTTATGGGTAACATCACCCGGGTAGTATTTGGTCTCTCCATCTGTCTCGTATAGGTGGTAATACACCTGTAGCCACCTCTTGCTGGTATCAAACTCTCACCTGTGGCTCCTCGAAGCTGGTTTTTCTCAGGGGCCACACCCCGGGCAACAGTCATGACCAGCATGCTAAACCAGGTGAGGGCCTCCGATGTTGTGTGTGTCTTCACACCCGGTACGTCTGCTCCCTTCCCTCTACTCTTCCCTTCTCCCGTCCTTCCTGTCCCCCTTTCTCCTCCTACGTCTACCCCCCTCCTCTTGGACTTTTTTCCTTCCGTCTCTCTCCTCTTCTCCTTTACATTTACTTCTCCCCTTCTCTCTCCGTCCTCAACCTTCCCTCCTCCCGCATGGTCGAAAAATTCCTACGGCGTGGGCGACATGCAATCACATAGGCGGCCCAGGCGAATAGGTCGTTTCCTCACTTACCCAAATCGTGACCCGTAGCGAGTTCGGTAGCCACCTGGGATGACTTAGCAGCCCTTTTTAGGGACAGCACTAATAACCTCCCTCGTGGGGCATGGGGCTAGAAAAGGTGCCCTAATAAAATTCTGGGTCTCACGACAGCTGCAGCAGACCGTGGCTAGCAGACTGCAATTACATGCGGTCTAAAAACCCGTAACAATATTAACAATAACTCCTCTCCCAATCCCCCCACCGTACCCTTTCAGGTACACCCCGAACTGCTCGAGTGAGCTTGCTCAATCTAGCAGCCTAGAAAGTAAAATCTCTTTGAGACAATCCCAGGAGCAACCGACCGGAACGGAGGATGGCACTAGTCGCTCGGGAACTGGCGTGCTACAAGGTGGACATTGCTGCACTTAGTGAAACCCAATTCTCTGAACAGGGTCGGCTAGAGGATTTGGGTGCCAACTTCACCTTCTTCTGGAGCGGCCGGCCAAAGACAGAGCGACATGACACTGGCATCACCTTTGCCATCCGAAACGACATTGTGAGACGTCTGCCCTGCTCGCCGCCGGGTATCAATGATCACCTGATGATCTCCACCTGCCTCTACGATTAGACAAGTTGGCCACGATCATCAGTGTCTAAGCTCCCCAATGACGAGCTCTGATACGGCGAAGGACAAATTCTACGAGGATCTACACGCCCTCCTGGCGACTGTGCCGAAAGCGGATAAGTTAATTGTCCTTGGTGACTTTAACGCCCGCGTAGGGACAGACCGTGCCTCGTGGAGAGGAGTGATGTGTTCCCATGTTCTCGGTAACTGTAAAGATAACGGCCTCCTTCTTATGCGAACGTGTGCGGAATACCGCCATCTGTTGACCAACACTTTATTCCGCCTCCCGATGCGGCAAAAGGCGACCTGGGTACTCCCCCGGTCGAGGCAATGGCACCTTTTGGACCAAGTTGTCGTCCGGAGGCGAGATTGACAGGATGTGCCGGCGACAAAGGTGATCCCCTGTGCCGACAGATGGATGGATCACTGCCTCGTCATCTCCAAGATGAGGTTTCGTTCGCAAGCCTGCAGAAGACCCCAAGTTAAGCGACTACAAGTTAAGTTGAATACTGTTTTGTTGAATATGCCTGCTCACCATCTCTATTTCAGCAACGAACTGGCCAACAGACTAGGTAACATTCCAGTTGCCGACGTGGACATCTCCGTGGAGAACCGCTGGTGTCTGCTGAGGCACACCATCAAATCCACTGCCCTGGATGTCCTCGGCCGCACACGTCGTCAGCACCAAACCTGGTTCGATGACAACGATGCAGCTATCAACGCTCTGCTCGTCAAGAAGAACCAGTTGCACAAAGCCTACGTCGATCGCCCTACTGCTGCAAACAAGACAGCATTCTACCGAAGTCGCCGCCTTGTACAACAACAGCTGCGGGAGATTCGGGATGCCTGGAGGATGCGCAAAGCTGAGTAAATCCAAGGGTACGCGGACCGTAACGAATAGAAGAACTGCTTCACCACCAACAAGGCTGTTTATTGACCTCCCGTCAAAGGCTTCGCCCATCTTCTGAGTGCCGATGGCAGGACGCTACTCACTGAGAAGACGCAAATCCTAAAGCGATGGTTAAAACATTTCCGAAGCGTTTTCAATCAGCCCTTTACCACTTTGACGACACCATCAATCACCTGCCTGAAGAGGAAATGAACGGAACTCTTGATCTCCCGCCTTCTCTTCAAGAAACAATCAGAGCCGTGCAGCAACTCTCCAGCGGGAAAGCACCCTGGCTCGAACGCTATCCCTGCTGAGATTTATAAGCATGGCGAACCCTTACTGATGAACCGACTCACAGTGCTCTTCCAGGAGATGTGGAACCAATGGTAAGTTACTCAGGATTTCAAAGACGTAACCATTGTCCATCTGTACAAGAAGAAAGGGAACCGCCAACTCTGCGACAACCACCGTCGAATCTCGCTGCTGCACATCACCGGAAAGATCTTCGCCCACATTCTCCTATATCGCCTGAACGCTCACCTGTAGCAAGGACTGCTCACGTTAAGCAAATGTGGCTTCCGACGACACTAAGGAACAATTGATATGATCTTTGCCGCACGCCAGCTGCAAGAGAAGTGCCAGGAGATTCGGACTCACCCTCTATACTACTTTCGTGGATCTAACGAAAGCCTTTGGAACGCTGAATTTCGACGGGCTGTGGAAAATCATGCAAAAATTCGGATGTCCTTGACGTTTCACGCATATGGTACGTCAGCTTCAGGACGGGATGATGGCGCGCGTGACTGTCAACGAGGCTGTATCCGAAGCATTCGCAGTGACCAACGGAATTAAACAGGGCTGCGTCCTTGTACTAACCCTTTCAAGTTTCATGTTCTCTGCCATGCCAACGGACGCTGACCGCGAATAACGCCCCGGGATCTGCATCGCCTACCTGATGGACGACCGACTCTTCAACCAACATCAGATACACTTCCGCTCGCGTGTCTCCACAGCAACCATCCACCAACCTCTCTTCGCTGACGACTGTGCACTCAATGCAACGACAGAAGAGGAAATGCAAAGGAGCATGGACCTCTTCGTTGCCACCTGTGACAACTTCGGAATTTGCATCAGCACTGAGAAAACGGTTGTGATGCATCAGCTGCCGCCCAATACCACCTACTCTGCAGCTCATATCAATGTCAATTGCGCCCAATCGAAATCTGTCAATACCTTCATGTACCTGGGCAGCAATCTCTCCAGCAGCACCAAAGTTGATGATGATATCGTCCATCGGATCGCCAAAGCCAGCCAAGCTTTTGGACTCCTGCAGCACGGGTCTGGAATCGACACGGTCTACACCTCAGCATCAAACTCAAGATGTACACAACTGTCATATTACTGACGCTGCTGTATCGAGTGGAGACGTGCACGATCTAACAAAAGCAGGTGCGCAAATCTCAAAAACATCCACCTCAGCTGCCTTCGCAGAATACTAAAGCTGACATGAAAAGACCGGATACCGGACACGGGAGTGTTAGAACGAACAGACATTCTCAGCGTTTATGCTCAGCTGAAGCAACTTCAACTGCACTGGAGAAGCCACCTTGTAAGGATGAACGACAAACGATTACCCAAACGACTCTTCTATGGAGATGTCACCATGGATTCTCGTCAACAAGGGGGTCATGTACGACGCTAAAGGGACACTCTGAGGATTTCTCTGAATCAACTGCAGAGCAACCCGGCGACCTGCGAGGAACTCGCCGAAACCGACCTGCTTGGAGAAGGATAGTTAAGACAAGGGCAGCAATATACGAAACCAACAGCATCGCCGCCGCCAAGACCAAATGAGCGACACGAAAGTCACCAGCGCCCCGGACCAACACTTTCAATGGCCAGGTCATTTAAGTATGCCTGCGCTGTCAACGCACCTTCCGTGTGCGAATCGGCCTGGTCGGACATTATCGGACGCAATGCACCAACAACCCGATAGTTCCAACTTCTACGTCAAATTCTGTCAACACTTATTTGGACTCCGCCTCTATCACACCTGGCATCAGTTCCATTACTCCCGCCATCATGATTCAACCTTCCATCACAAAAAAGAGAGCAGGATGCAAAAACCAGTATTTTCCCTGACAGATCATTTTGTCTGGTAGTTCAGGGCGTCTCAGAGGCTACTGGGGAAACGCCAAAAGAAAAGGTAAAACAGGATCTGCTGACATTTCAAAATTTATTGAATGTAACACAAGAAATTGGTGTGAGAGTCAAAATCAAAAATATCTTTCGATTGGGGTCTCTCGTTGGAAATGTAGTGCATGAGGTGCGACCAAGACCGTTAAAAGTCGTCTGTGGGAGCAAACAGCAGGTAAATCTATTGCTTTCTTGAAAGTCGCGACTACGATAGAATCATCGTGGAGTGCTTTTTCAGCCAGATTACTCTCTCAACGATTGGATGCAAATGAGTACACTGGAGGCAGAATTAAAAAGACGTCAATACGTAGGGGAACAATAATTGAAATTTGTAGACACTAATCTCTTCAAAATTGCATGCTCATTTTTATGGGAATGTCCGGTGAAATTGAAGGCAACCACGCCAGTCAAAAGCCCTACCAACTGCTTATAGATTTAAACCCAGACAGGGGAAGCGATATATAATAATAATAATAATAATAGTTGTATTTAATGCCGGTTTACAGGCATTGTCAGATAAAATATTCAGTGGGTAGAGGCTGGCAGTGAAAATATCTCCTGAATATATATCATTATAAGTGCTTTTTCCTATCTTTATGTTATTCAGGAGAAAAACCTGCCGCCTGTAAGGATGATAGCAATTCAGATCAGGGAAGGACTAACACAATTGCAGTCTGTATGCAGTCTCTCTGTCTTTGCTAGGAACCGGGATTCTGCCCCAGGCAAGAAAGCATCCGTGTTCGGTTGCTCACTGTCTGCCGAAGAAGTCAATGGGTGCAGGCTACAGAGACGGTGCCGTATCCCTCAAGGTAACACCTGGGATCGGGTTCAGATGCCGCGCACTCCATCAAACAGGAAAACAGATTCTACCGTGTTGGTGCCCAGAATTCTTGGAAACTGTTCAGAATGCAAAAAACTAGTAATATTTATCTTAAACAAAGAATAACTCCGCTGGACTTTTATAGTATGGGGAAGTTTATTCCACATGGCCATGGCGTATACCGAAAAGAACCTTCGATACTTAACTGTGCAAGCTAATGGAAGAAATAAAAAGACATTGCGATGACTGCTGTGCCGAGGATGGTCAAGCTGCCTCACAGTGATAAGGGGATTAAATGTACGACTATTCAAAAGCTTAAACAGCAAAAAGAGTCCCTTCTGCACTCACCGAAACCATAAGGGATCAATCTTAACAAGCCCACAGCCTTCTTGATACGACATATTACGGTGCTTTAACGATAAAATTCTTTTCGTGAAGAATTGCTGGACCGAGTCTATTTTCTTCCGTTCGCTAGCGCGCATAAGGCTAAATAGAAACGAGCAGTATTCCAGGCCAGGTCTAACGTACATCTTGTGAAATATCCAGCAATAATCGCTATGTGCAAGAAAGAAACAACGATCTTCAGAAATCGGGAGAACAAAACCAGAGGAAAACGATGTAGCGTCTATTGAACAAAATGGATAAAATCGAACTATTCATGGACCACTTTAAACCTTACTTCATAGCTCTAACTGAAACATGGTTAAATGAGCACATCGCAGACACTGAAGTCAGGATAGATGGATTTCAGCTTATCCGCATGGATAGGAACGTACGTAGGGTTGGTGGAATCGCAAAGTTCATATGAGAAGGCATTGTCTTCATTCCGGATGGGCCCTCGCCAAACAGAAACTCGTCTTGTGAAATACTTTGTTGTAAACTGAAAGTCCCAAACCAACCAAACCTCCATATTGCCGTGCTATATCGACTTCCAAGATAGCGAACGGACACCGACGAAGCACTCATCACAGTGGTAAAGCAAATCTGCCGTAGCAAACACTTATTAATACTAGGAGAACTCAACGCTTCCGATATCAATTGGGTATCAATGTACTGCTCGCGATCGGAAAAATCATTCGAACAGAAATTACTTCAGTTGGTAAATGACGAGTTTTTAACCCATCATGTCACAATGGAGACGCGGTTCCGAAATGGGCAGAAGTCAAGCTGTTTGGATTTAATCATTAGTAGAGTCCACAATTGCATCCTTGCATTAAGTTCTTACGTGACAAAGTGATCATTGTGTTCTTACTTGGGATTACAGTCATTTTCTGTACCCAACGTCGTGTAGTTAGGGAGAGAAAGGTTTTGAAAGGGGATTATCGCAAAATGAAAGAATAATTGAATGGGATAGTCTGGAGCCCTGCACATGAACCTGACCAAAACGCTGCCTGGTTCATCATTACTAACTTGATTCAGTTGTTGGTAGAGAAATTCTGTTCACTTAAAAAGCGATCGTGCGTCTCCCAACCCGAGTGGGTGACATCGGAAATAAAAAGGAATCTCAAGAAGAAACGATGACTGTGGAGAACATATGCCGATAGAATAACGGCCAAAGCTGCTCAGATTTGCGGCTATATTTCTTATAATTCCCACCTTCATCAAATTAAATTAAGACTTAATCGTATGTTTTTACTTCCCATTCTTGAATTTTGCTGTCCTTTCTTCGATTTAAGTAACGAATCTAGGTGTTCAAAAATTGAAAATGTCCGAAGACATTTCACAAAATACTCCTATTCCAGACTCTTTAAACTATTTCCTACTCAACAAGATGCCAGCTAACGAAGCTAAAATTTCTTTGGGTCAGGAGTCTTAAAGCAGGCTTTTGTTTCCTTTTCCGACTAAATAATATTTCAACTCTCCCAAAGCTTTCTGTCGTTACCCCCGTTATTATTCCTTATAACCTAAGTAATTTTGCAATAATTATACCTCCCCCTGCATCCTACACGTGTAAAGGCTCTCTCTTCTATGCGTCTAGGTAAAGTTTTTCTTAAGAATAACTTGCCAATGGAAATTAGGTCGTTAACTAGTATATCTGCATTCAAGCGAAGACTGCACATTTATCTTAACACTGATTCTATTAACCTTTTATTTTCCTCATCTTTTCCCAGTAGCTTTCCCCATGACGCGTAGACAGGACCATTGGGAATTAAGTGACCCTCTTGAAACTATATTTTCGCTACCTCGAGTCGCCCATGAACTATGATGTCTCCTACTATCACCAGTCATCCAAACGATGACGTCATTTAAACGTACACAGTCGGTGATCCACAGTCTAACATGCTACCGTTTCTTTGGATACTAACCATAATCAGAATTCAATTCTGAATCCTAAGATGCTGAGGAATTAAGTTCATTGACGCATTTTCGTGAGATTTTGTTTCATACGCCTAGGTGATCAAGAACGAATCATCTCGACGTTTCATTATCTCATTCTGAAATGCTACTGCAGTATTACTCTACTCTACCACCTGACCATATTTTCCTAAGCATTATTTTTCTCCTACATTCTATTCAAAAATGAAGGCCTATTGAATTCTGCCTTCATTTTTAAGGTAGGAGTTTTTTTCACTGCCTATTTTTTCTAGATCACCTTTAATTTTAGACCATTGCTAACTGTCAGCCAAGCAGGACAAGTTTTGTCTACATTATTAAGTATTTGTACATTTTATCTGTACATATTGTCATAACTTTATTTCGTTACTAATGTTTGCTTAGACAGTACCTTGCCGGTGCAAACCAAATATAAATTCAAAATCAACCCGAACATTTTCCGCTTTTAAGAAACAGCGAAACAGATGTTGTAATCTTCTAAGAAAACAAAGATCAGCCTTTGAGTCAAAAAAAGTCAAAGACATACCAAGAAATTCGAAAAGGTTTTTGCTAACGTTAATAAGGCAGAACGAAATCGGGACTCCATTCCTTGTCTTAAAGACTATCAGTGAAACAGGTTATCCGATAACTCTGATGAGGCCAGCCTCTTATCCAAATTCTTTATGTCCGTGTATATATAGGAACCACCTTTTGACAAGGAAGAATACTGCAGTACTACCACAATTTAAAACAAAATAAGCACAGTGTCGTTCCCAGTGGACACAGTAAGAAAAACTCTGAAACAGCTACAGCCCACTAAATCACCTGACCCAGATGGTATATCCACAAAAGTTCTCATTTAACTCACCGCTCTACAATATATTTGAAAGATCGATGGCAACGGGGGCTCTGCCTACCGAGTGGAAGATAGCCGACATAATCCCCCATCGATAAAGAAGGAGAGAGGACATCACCAAACAGTTTCCGACCAGTCAGCCTCACAAGTATCTGTTGTAAAATGATGGAGAAGATAATAAAATCGGAACTGATGAGGCATCTTTAAGAGAATAACTTGCTAAGGTTATATCAACACGGATTTCTAAGTGGTCGATTCTTTCTCACAAACCTGCTCACATCCATGGAATGTTGGACAAAACTATTAAAAATGTGTTTGTCAGTCGGTGCGGTCAACATTTAACTTTGTAAAAGCCATTGACAGGGTTCCACACAGACGTCTGATCTTAAACCTGCGTCAAATGGGTGTGACTGGCAACCTATTTTAATGGTAGGCCTCCTCACAAGCAGGGGCCAACGTGTTTTTATTGGAGACGCCAAGTCTCATTGCGAACCCGTTCACAGTGGAGTACCGCAGGGGAGCGTTCTGGGTCCCATTTTGTTTCTGATTTACGTGAACGACTACCTTGACTGTCTAACATGCAAGAAGGTAATGTTCGCTGACGATATGAAGTTATGGAACTCGATTGAAAAACCGGACGATGCGCGGAAACAACAACAAAACTTAGGTCACTTGCAAACATGTTGTGATGAGTGGCTGCTGAACCTTCAGTTTAACAAATGCAGAATAATTCGACTGTGGTCTAGTTCCAGAAGGATGGTTAGGTTTGAATATCCGAAATTCATCAGTGGTCACCAACTCCAGGAGGTAAATATTCTAAAGGACTTGGGTATATGGATAACACCCACGCTCAAACCATCATCACATTTTGCGAATATAGCAAAGAAAGCTATGTTTTACTTAACTAAATAAATAAATAAATAGGTTTATTGATTTGGCACTGCTTGGGCACCGTCAAATCATTTGCACACAGGAAAACACCTAAAACAATCTCCTCTGTACATTTACCACTTTAGCAATGGTTTGATTGTTTGCTTAAATAGCAGTGTTCGAAATGACGAGTTTGATTTCTGTAAAAAAACCTGTTTTCATAGGTTAGGAAATAGCAAATTTTGAATTTAAAATAGTTATACGGAATGGGGATCAATGTATCAGGGTACAAATGGTTAGAGTCAAGACTAGACTCTTACTGACGTTCAAGAGTATTCATTTGACAGAGGTAGAAAAGTCATAAATTTTTTAATAAATTATAAGAATAGAAAAAAAGCTGCTTTTTAGATAAAGGGTATATAAATCATTAAATTGAGAGCACTTGCGCATAGCCAGAGAATAGGTTTTTAGGCGCAATCAGGAGATCCTTCGTTAATTTTGACGGAGAGCTTTTTTGGCGCGTGCTTGGAACATATATCCGGCCGGAGTTGGAATATTGCGTTCAGTCATGGTGCCGTTGGACGAAACATGACTACGCTCTGTTGGAGAAAGTTCAACGGAAAGCGACAAAACTAGTCAGTGGCTTGGAATGCCTGCCCTAGGAGGGCCGACTAGAAAGACTTGAAATTTTTCTTATCTCTTATAGGCAATACAAAGGAGATATGATCTCAGTCATCAAAATGGTCAGAGGAGTTGATTGTGCTATTCAGATGGCCGACATTTTTGAATTGGCAAACATGACAAGTCTCCGAGGTCATCAATACAACCTGAAAGGAAAGCACGCCGAACTTGTAGTGTGGGCCAACTTCTTTTAATAACGGGTGATTAAAGAATGGAACAAACTGCCAACTTCGGTTGTTCAGGCTTAAAGCGTTAAAAGTTTTGAAAGAAGACTTGATAAATTTTTACTTGATGGACATATATTTAGTCGACAGCAATGACCGATATACTAAAACGACTATCGCCATGTAAAATTTGCCTGTTTTGCTATCTTCTATCTGTAAATAGGGTTTGCAAAGGTTCTACCTATCTCCCTAATATATACTGACTTATATACTGAATAATCATGGAGACCACATCCCAATACTCATCACCTGTTACCTCCACCACCACCGCCGCCGCCACACCCACCATCAGCGATAGGGACTCTCTCCTAAACTGTCCTCATTGCGACCGCACATTCACCTCACGCATCGGCCTGGTAGGTCACTTGCAAATCCATCGCACAGGGACTGGTGAACCAGTGCCTGGAGCACCCACACGCACAGCAGATATCGACATCTCTACTGCGCTCACTGTACTCACGCATTCACTCATCGCATAGGCCTATTCGGTCACATGCGCATCCATGGTAACCTGCGGTAAACCATCGGAAGCTTAGCCACATCAGCGCAAACTACCTACATCAATACGTTCACAGCACACTCTCCATTATCATTTACCCCTGAATATCACGGTTTCCTAGAAATTGTGTCTTGGAAGACTGCCAATCTGATACTTACACCAGACCACGCCATTCGCCCAGTGTACGTGCTGTGGGTGTTGAGTGGCTGACCAGTGGACTGGGAGTAAGACGGCGATGGCTCCTCCATATTGCCTGATTAAGTGAATCCTGACGCTGACTCGTCCGCCAATTCGCCCACTTCCACATCAAACAACTGACCGGCTCGGACAGTGGTTTGATTGTGAGTCATGCTGCAATGGCTCCTTCTTTATGTGGCCTTTATGGCACTCCCACTCCGTGGGATCCGAGCCAGGTGTGTTGGTACACCCAGGGGCTGCTCCGGCCCTGCCATCCACCTGGCCTTCTCCCATCTCCGGTCTTATTGACTTTATCGTGACACCGGGCTCATGTGGTGGAGGAGGAGAGAGTGTGGTAACGATAAGCGCCATTGGCTGGAAGGTCACCGACTGACAAATACACTTAGACCTCGCAGTCAGTCCAATGTATGTTGTGTGGATGTGCTGACTGGTAGTCTGAGAGTCAGGCTGCGATGGCTTATTCTTAACATGGCCTCTGGCTATCACAGGCATGTAAGATGTAAACTTTTCAACCTTCAGTTGTGTGAAATCCTGGTGCTAGTGTTTGGGGGCCAGGTCGTGTATGTAGTACACGTAGATGAGGTCACCAGCTGCTCCGCCCTCTTCCACATCAGACAACTGACCGGCTCGGACATGGTCTTGGTGTTTCTACACTACAACTCAAAACCGACGAAACGCTTTCCAAAAAATATAGCTTTTACTTTGATTTTTGATTAGCGTTTTCGACATAATTATTGATACATCTTAACTCCCACGAATGGTCTAATTTATTTATATATCAGGATGTGAACACCTGTACCGGTATGCTTTACGAAGTTTTGGATCCATTTATTTCTCTTTTTGTTCCCCGTAAGAAATTTATTTATGTTACGTATGACGTTTATCTCCCTTTAACTTTTCGCCGTAGTTTGCGTAAACTCTCACGTTGATTCCATTTGCGAAACGACATTTCCGTTGTGCCCTTGATTCAATGTACTTTTGAGCAGGCTAAGAGGCGAAACGAAGAAAAACAGCTAGCCGATGAGGTCAAATCTGTCAAAAACCGTTCGTTAAATGTCGCGAAACGTTTTTCACGCGCAATAAGAACTCACAGTAAAACATGGCATCCCGTCCTACTGGACTCCGTTGGCAATCCTGTAATCGATTTAAGGTTGACGGCTGATAGTTTTAAAGTTTTCTTCTCGAGAGCGTTTACTTAAAATTCGGCAGCTTCCCCTCAGTCCATCCAGGTTTGGACCAGTGCCGTCCTAGAAACCATAACTTTTACCCTCTGGGACGTAACCGTAGCCAATCGACGTTTTCGTCAATCTTATAGTCCTGGACCAGATAGCGTCAAGGTCAGATGCTTCAAGGTCAAGATACGCAGGTCGATTTTTGAAGGCTAAGTGAAATCTAAAATTTTTAACGTATTTTTTTGTTTATACTGTCGTTATTGGCTTAATTTTAGATAAACCTTTTGCATTTCTAGCCCTTAGTCGTATGCACTTACCTGTGTTCTTTGTCTTTAACAATAGGTTGAGCTGTACATTGTCATACTATTCACCTGACATAGCCTCATTTCTCGTTCTCAACTTTAAACGGATTTATTTGTTTCGTGCTATCTTTATTGACTAAATTGTTGATAATGTTTTGAATTTCTAGTCTTTAGACAACTACAACTTGCTATCCCTATTAATCTTCGTAGAAAACGTAAAATTATAAAGCGCTTACATAGAATTAAGGTTGAAATTTCAAAAGATTTA
The DNA here is from genome assembly GCA_017591395.1 of Schistocephalus solidus. Taxonomy (NCBI): domain Eukaryota; kingdom Metazoa; phylum Platyhelminthes; class Cestoda; order Diphyllobothriidea; family Diphyllobothriidae; genus Schistocephalus; species Schistocephalus solidus. The sequence continues at coordinate 96,464 of WEDG01002483.1, forward strand.
TTTTACCCTGCGTATCCTGTGTAGATCGTACTTATATTTTCGACGAACGATGAAACAAACAAGCTCAAGTCGTCTCAAACTACGTGCCTCGGGACCGAAACGATGCTTGAATGTACCTAGCAGTTTCAAAATTGACTCAAATGTACAACCCATAGTTAAAGCTAAAAAGCTAGATCTGTCTGCTGTACAGAACTGCAATTACTTTGTGATGAAGTTTGGATCAATTTTGTCTACACTCGGCAACCTGTTCGATAGTAGCATATCTGATGTTCCCTCTGAGGAATGCAGCGAGGATTTTGACAGACAGAAACGTTATCACAATTTTCTCCTTAAAAATGCTTCCATACACAGACGCCGAGTTGACGTTGCTATGGACTTTTTGTACTCGGGTGGTTTCAACTACAAAATATTGGAAGCAAAATGCCTCTCTTCACGTAGCAAGAATCCTCCTATATTAGTTAAATTGTTTTCAACAGTTGAGGTGGACTCAATCTTTGCTCAACGAGGTCGCACTTCTCGCTATTTGGAAATGACAAAATGTTTCCTTTGTCGAGATCTTACACCAATTGAGCGAAGAAATGGGTCCTTCCTATCATCAATTTATCAACCTAATATTCATAAGTCTGGTCGTACTTCCACTTACGTCAATGCAACAGCTAATTCATCTCCTGAGATGTCTAGTTCGGTCAACCCCTCTACTCAACCTTCTACTTCGTCTCCCCCGCGGCCGAATATTGCAATTTCCGGTGCTTTTAGGCCACCTGTAATGTCTGTGACCCCGTCTAAAGCATTTATACCATCTTACCCGTCTAAAGCACTAAGACTGCCAGCTTCCACTCTTAAACGCAATTCTCCAGGCCTATCCGGAAAATTTCCTGAATCACAGCGCATAAATAACGTTCTTCAAATACAAAATCCGCGATCATCTTAATTTAACTTATTTAACCCTCCACAAGCTGGCTCGTACCATAACCCCAAGGTCATCTTATACCCTCAATTATATCACCTAAAGCAGGTTTTCCGAAGGACGAAATCTAACCAGACCGAAATCAAAATAGCGAATTTCTCAGTAATCGCATACCGCCTTCTCCAAAACTAAGCAAGCCTCTCCTACAGGCAATTAACCCTAGCCATGTTAACCGATATAAAAGACCCGACTTTCCAGCTCTTAATTCTTATAGCTGCTTGCCCTCTCCCACAAGCCTCTTTACTCCATCTTAATTCCCGTCATTCCGTTTTTAACCACCAACAGGCATATCGCGGTCTTAACTCGTATGGTGGTTTGAAACCGGTAAGTTTTATTCCTACACCTTTTATATCTCCCTCTCAGCCTTTTGTTAATGACGTTCCTTATACAAATCGTTTTGGAGCAGTTGGCCATTTCCCTCCAAGGCACAGTAACTTCGAACTTAATAACCTACCTCCAAATTGTTTTTATAAATAACTATAACCCTAGTTTGGATACTCGAAGATATATTAAAGATTCATTAAAGCACTTACCGTTTGATCTAGACGTTACGTCATTCTCTGGTAATTACTTTTTCGCATCCATTATCCTGTCGCACCGGCAAAAGGCTATTCTCGGATGTATTTACAACCAACCTAATCCATCATCCAATGATGAAGCAAAACTTTGTAGAATTTTTAAATTGGTTTCGTAGTCCAATTTTTAAAATTAAAAATAATCGCTGGGGATTTTAATTTTCCTGAAATTGACTGGATTTTAAACTTAAGTCCACCCAGATTTTAGCCTTTCCTAGATTTCATTTATTTTTCAAATTGGTCCCAGCTTGTCCGTTCTTCAATAAGAGACAAGCATATTTGAGACCTGATTTCACAAACGACATTGCTCCCATCTTCGTTGCTTTTAAGCAGGGCCTCTTTTAAAGTGACCATACATTAATTCACTGTTGCATACCAATTGTCTCATCGAAAAAGGCTAGCGCCGTTCGTACCTAACATGGTTTTGACCTCGCATATATGAGCTTAATTAACAACTTTGGACTCAATGGATTGGCAGCATTAATCCTCCATGAACGGTGCAACAAGTCTTTCTGACTTCATGTCTTTCGTTTCAAATAACATCCTGGAATTTGTGCAAACCACAATTGTCGAACCCTACACTTCGAACTCCACCGTCCTCCACTTTCTTTTGCCAAGACTAAAGAAATAGAGGAAGCAATTAAAAAATCAATATACTAGTTCGTTATCTGAACATCTAGGGATTGCAGAGATTTTTGAATTAGCCTCTAAGATTCGGCTTGCACGGAACAGACAGAGGGAATCTTGCGCACTCAGCGAGCCAAACTCTGCAAAGTCTGTTGCTCAACTGTTCCGCCGTCGATCCTCCTCTAAAAAAGGTTTTGAAATGCCTCCATTATTAAATGAAGTTAAGAACTTCGTCCTCAAAGACTCTGACAATTGTCAGAGTCTGCCTTAAGGCATGAAGATGTGAGCCGGTTTGGAGTGTTGGATAATTTTTCTGCCTTTCCTTTTGAATCCTTTTTACAAATCATTCGTAATTCGATTAAGGGGTCAACAAACGTAGCTGCACAGGTGTAAAGGCGATTTTCAGAAAGACGTATGCCTGAGTTGCCATCATGCCCCATGCTGTTGGACGACGATGAGGGTGTACCGCGATATTTACAGCTACCTCGCAGCTCACCTGCCATCTTCCACAATGACTACGTGCTGTCGACGGACGTTCCAGACAACGTGATACTGATCGGTGGCAGACCGTGCGTTCTGACATCGATTACCGCTAACGGAATACAGTACCGTCCGTTTGTTGACTGCTGTGACTTTTTTACAACATCTATTTCTTCTTCCAGCCTTTTCATGTTTAAAGCCTCAACTTTTGCAACTAGTCCTTTGACTGCAACCCTATCGGATATTATATGTAAATATGTTGCTTTTAACATTGATGATCACTTTATTTTCATTCCCTTGTTGCACACTTTCCAAAAACAATGACTATTTTCAAACGCTTTTTTTCTTGTATTTTTAAAGGTTTTCCATATGCACTTGTGAATAAGATTTTAATGCATTATGATTTGCTTTTTACTCATGTATGATATTTGTAGATGTACTTCGTGGCCGCTGTGGCCAAAGCTTGGTTCGTCAATCCACACTGCGTTATGTGGCATAAACACTCAAAGCAGCGTGAATATTTGTTGCAGAATAACATGCAGCCACCTGCCAACACAAAAGTGTACGGAGGTAGGGTCCTTAAAGAAAATTTGACCCTTGAAAAGGCTAAAAAATTGGAAAAAAAAGCTGAAGAGACAGATAATCTCTCTAGCTCCGATTCACCAGCTCTAGGCAGGGGCCTCAGAAGGAAGATAGTTTTAAATGCTATTCATTTGTCCATATAGATATCAACGACAACTCACTTCGTCCTCGTAAGATGAGGACAATCTCATTCGCAATCTATTAACATGTATTATTGGACCACCACTGTGCATGAAGTTCTGCTGGGGTGGATCCAGTGAAAAGCGGTCATTTATTGGCTGCCCCCTATATACATTGTTTACTGGCAGGTCATAACGTTTTCTAAGGTTTGCAGAGGCCCTAAAGCGACATACCACCTTTAATAACTGTTCTGCCGAAGTTATTCGCAGAACAGCAATTGACTGGTTCCATGGGGCCAGAGACAGGTACGGTGGGAGAGCGAAACGCCGGGAGGCAACTGAGAAGGTAAAACTACTCCATTGAATTGATCCAGCATACTTATTCAGCTTCCGGAATGTCTCAACAGTGGTCCAAATTGCACAACGCAGTCTACTTCCGAAAACATGGTAAGTATCTCAATGTCCTTACACCAACATATTTCTTATTTTGTAGTGATATTTATTTTAATCCTTACTTTGTTATTTATAACTCTTTTCATAATGTTCCCCACGGTAACCAACATATTTCTTATTTTGTAGTGATATTTATTTTAATCCTTACTTTGTTATTTATAACTCTTTTCATAATGTTCCCCACGGTTACCCACATATTTCTTATTTTGTAGTGATATTTATTTTAATCCTTACGTTGTTATTTATAACTCTTTTCATAATATTCCCCACGATTACCAACATATTTCTTATTTTGTAGGTACCACCACCGGATTACGCCAACCATGTGGACCAACATTGACAAGTTTATCCAACGCATGTACAGTTTTATTTATTTTTTTATAATAAACTACTTTGCAAATTTCATCTCCACATATCCTATTTCATGAGTGAGTTGGTACTTCGCAGTAATGGCTTGAATGAATCCAAACGTAAGCCATATTAATTGTTTAAAATTGGGCCGTTAATAGAACAATAATTATGGGTATATAAGTAGTGGCCGATTAGGATAGGGAAGGCTATGGGCGCTGGGCGTACGGAATAAAGGAAAAGGGGCTGCTAATGCGAGAAAATCGTGGGGTCCCGCTGCGCAAATTTTTCCAGTGAGGGGGCCAGAGGGGGCCACACCATCCAATTTGCCCCGTCTGGCCCCGCCAGTTAGCCCCACCTGACCCCTTTATAGCCCCGCCTGGCCCCCTGGGCCAGAGGGGGCTAGGCGTGGCTGGTGCTGGTAGGGTACTGCATTCTTTGCAAAACATCTTACGATGGAATCTTAACCGGTTCCAACGTTTCAGATATCCTCATTTAATGTTTTCAGCACCATTGATTTCTCCTTAGAACTAATTCATAAGCAAATAATGCATCTGAAAAACTCGCATTCTTCCGGGACTGACTGTATTTCATACTCAGTTATTCAGAGAGTGTTGAGCATTCCCCGATTGCTTAGCCATGCATTATCAGTTTATCGTTTAAATGGATTCTTTCCTGACTCAGGTAAAACATTTATTATTCTTCCTGTCTTCAAGTCGGGATCTCGTTCGGACGTAATCAATTATCGAGGCGTTCACAAAACCGCCGCTCTAGCAAAACTTCTTGAACAAAAATATCTTTAATCAAAATCTCAACTTTTGCTTAGAAAATAAGCTCTTAAGTGACTCGCAATATGATTTTCTACCTGGGAGATGAAGCGAAGTGTGTCACTTAGCTTTTCTTAACCTTGCCACTTCCCTTCGTAATGAGCAACAGTCAGTGGTTGTGATCTTCTTTGATCTGAGCAAAGCCTTTGACAAGGTACCGCATAGACGTCTTCTGGTGAAACTGGAAGCCCTCGGCATCCGGTCTCCTCTCCTTAACCACATTGGTTCCTTCTTGTCTAACCGCAGCCAGAACGTCTTAGAAGGTAATAGCTATTTGACGCCTTACGAGTGGCCTTTTGCAAGGCACGGTTCTAGGTCCCCTTCTCTTCATTCTGTTCACAAACGAAATTTCAACTTCACTCACAAATTCACAAAATTTCGTTTACGCTGACGATCTTAAGTGCATTTATTCATTTTCTAAAGACTTCCAATATTTGCGTTGATAAAAGCAACACTGATATACTAATGCTCTTACATTAGAGCTCAAGTTGGCAGATTGAATTTTCTTCATCCAAGAGTAGTTTCATGTGTTTTGTCCCTGCCAAGCTTCCTGGACCCCTAGTGTTTCAACATAGTAAAATTTTAGAACGACCAACCATAATAGACTTAGGTCTACGTTACACGAATAAGCTAGAATTATCGGCTCATGCAGATCGAATTTCTGCAAAGGCTGCACAGATATGTGGTTTTATATCACATAATTTCTTCCTTCCGGGAATAAAGTTAAACATGTACCGCATGTTTGTTCTTTCTTTCCTATAATACTGCTATCTCCTCTTTGGGCTGATGAACGCCTCTGACCGCAGTAAGATTGAAAAAAATCAGAGGGTTTATACTCGAAGACTATTTTCTCTTCCTGGATCCCGTATCTCTTAAACGCATAGATGCAAATTAGGAATCTTTAAACTTCGTTGGTTAGAAGACTCAAAGCCGGCCTCTGCTTCCTGTTTCGCGTTTACTTTAGCTCAAATCTCCCACGAATTAACGCTCTCACTCCCGTAGATCGAACCTATGCCAATCGTAATTCCTCCATGATCATTTCACCACCCCTTAGCTCCACAACTAATCTTTCTCAGATTTTTGACTCCAAATATGCTTAATATGGAATAATCTTCCACTGCAAATAAGGTTGTCATCTACACTAGCTATTTTCAAAAACAAATAACGCAAACATTTAACTTCGGAAGATATAAAGTCCTTATTGTCTGTTTCCTTCCCAAACTGGCTACTTTTGGATTTCGAAAAGGGTCCTCCTGTTATTTGAGGCAGCTTCCTTGATATTATATTGGTCTCTAATTATATTTTTATAATCCTCTGCATAGTCAATCTTTGCATTCACTTTTTTGCCCCCCCCCCTTTTAAACTAGCATCGCCAACTTTTGACAATCTTAATACTTTCCTCCGATTTTGCAACCCTGACGATAGTCTACAGGTTCTTTTGATGATCGAGGCGGGTTCTGAGGGTTTTGCCTCTTTGGTGATGGACTATGCAGTCAGCAAGGTCGCATCTCGATGATGATCGCGATACTAAGTTTGAAATGACGGGGCTCTCTGGGCCTTAAATAAACTATTTATTTATATACCGATCAGTATTATAAAGGCGGATGTTAATGATGTTTTCCCGTCACTTCTATGTAAGATATTTAATCAACCTCTAGAAAGTGAAACCTTTCCCAGTGTGTGGAAGGAATCGCACATTCTACGTATCCCCAAACACGGGCAATCTACGTCATTTTACGATTTTCAACCAATCAGCACATTGTCCACAGCTTCGAAAATCTTGGAGACCTAGATCAAAGATAAGATGATGTATCAATTAACCGAGAATAACCAACTTAGTGCAGCCCAGCATGTGTTTCTCAAAACAAGGTCTTTTGATACCTGTCAGCTATCTTTCTTTGATCACGTTTTAGAATCTAGGGATAATGGCTTTGCACTTTACAATGTCTATTTCGCTTTCACCAAGGCCTACGATCGTGTTGATAATCCCTTTCTTCTCCTAAAACTTTCCTCTTTCGGTATATGTGGTAAACTTCTGAGCTTGATATCTTCTTACCTGAGCTCTCGCACAAACATGTTAAGATCTCCAATGTTATCTCAAACTTGGAACGTGTGAGGAGTGGAGTTATTCAGGGTAGCGTCCTAGGCCCGCTTTTATTTTGTCTTTTTGTCAATTATGTACCAGGTTTATTTCGGAATGGTAGGCCCTTTATGTATGCCAAGGATTTAAAAGTTGCCTATCGATACAAGCCGGCAGATCGTGACACCGTGTTTGATCTATTAATAAATGATCTCGAGGCCTTTGCCTAGTGGTGCTGCACATGGCGACTTTCCCTTTCTTTGCACAAATGTTCCGTTATGGTTGTTGGCGACGATCATCAGCCTCAACTAATCATAGATGGCCACCATCTAAATGTGCCTGGCGTTGTTAAGGATCTGGGCATATCATATTCCAACGGTCTCAATCTGTCAGAGCATTGTGACCTGATTGTCTCCAAAGCACAAAGAACTGCCGGGTTTATCCTCTGAAATTTTAAAACTATTTATATTTGACTCCGCCTTTATAAAATGTACGTTAGACCTGGCCTAGAATACTGCTCTTTTCTATTTAGCCTTCTGCGTGCTTGTGAACGGAAGAAAATACAATCGGTTCAGAATTTCTTCACGAAAAGAGTTTTATCGTTGGAGCACTATAATCTGTCGTATCAAGAACGCTGTGGGCTTGTAAACATTGATCCCTTATGGTTTCACAGAGTGCGAAAGGGACTCTTTTTACTATTTAAGATTTTGAAAAGTCGTACATTTAATATCCTTACCACTGTGAGGCAGCTTGACCACCCTCGGTGCAGCATTCATCGCAATGTCATTTTTATTTCTTCCATTAGCTCGCACAGTTAAGTATCGTTGATTCTTTTCGGTAAACGCCATAGCCATATGGAATAAACTACACCAAAATATAAAAATCCAGCGAAGTTATTCTTTGTTTAAGATAACCATTTCTAGATTTTGCATTCAGAACAGTTTCCAAGAATTCTGGGCGCCAACACAGTAGAATCTTTTTTCCTGTTCGACGAAGTGCGCCGCATCTGAACCCGATCCCAGGTGTTACCTGGAGGGATACGGCATCGTCTCTGCAGCCTGCACCCGCTGACTTCTTTGGCAGACAGTGAGCAACCGTCCACGGATGCACTCTTGCCTGGGGTAGAGGCCCGGTTCCGAACAAAGACAGAGAGACTGCATACAGACTGCAATTGTGTTAGCCCTTCCCTGATCTGAACTGCTATCATCCATACAGGCAGTAGATTTTTCTCCTGAATAACATAAAGATAGGAAAAAAACTTATAATGATATATATTTAGGAGTTTTTTTCATTGCCAGCCTGATCCCCACTGAATATTTTAGCTGACAATGCCTGTACACCGGCATTTAATACAACTTTTATTATATTGTTTAGTAAACTGGTTTTAGCATCGAAAGATTTTGATTTTGATGTACAAACAACGTTTTTAGCTTGCAAACCTTGATCCTTTTTGTTGAGCAAATTACAGAATAAACAAATAAATAGTTATATATAAATAGTTATAACTAAATAACTATCACTATTCTTCTGCATTCAAAACATCCTTCACTAGTTATGGGTGCCGCTACAGTCAAAACTATCTTCTATCTTGATGGTCTGCACTGCCTCTGAGCCCGGTCGCAAGTCTTTTTTGAGGACAATGGGACTGACTGTGCAGCATGCAAACGGTTAATTTTTCACCAGACGGTAGCTTACATTCGTAGATGTAATCTGGCCTGGTTCAGAAACCCAGTTCCACGAAGAGGAAGAAGAAGAAGAAGAAGAAGAGGAAGAAGAAAAAGAAGAATGGAGAGAGAAAACACACGGCACTTGTAAAAAACCCAACCTTCAATACTCTCAAAAGAGGGTTTTTTCAGCCGGACTACTCTCCAGCAGAACAGCTTAAACACTGCGAATATGTGATGGAATTGAAGAGAAGGCATGTAGTTGGAAAAAAACAGACTGATTATTTTCAGGAGACGCGTGATAAAGAAACGCGGCATTTCTCTGGAACCAGCCAACGCTTGTAATTGCAGCGGCAAAGTAGTATTGGCAAACTCGAGACAAACGGAATTCGGCCTTGCCGAGTGAAGCCAGCTTAAGTTTATGTATACCAACGCCCAAAGTCTGTTTTCGAAGCTCGTTGAACTGAAAATACAGGTAGCAGTTCTATTTCCTGATATTTTAGCAATCACAGGAGCATGGATGTCACAGAACATCGGCGATTGTGAAGTAGCATTATCCCGGTATCAGAAAAGACCACACCCACCGCCAGGGTGGAGGAGTTGCGATGAATGTTGAGAGAAATTTGTCAGTGTGTGCAAAGACAGAGAAGATTTCCAATGTTATTGAGGCTATTTGGTGGACTATAAAGAAATGGCGACCACAGTCCCTTAAAGCCATGACTCTCTACCAACCACCGGGGACAGACACCGACGCTGATTCGTGTTTGTTGGAGAACATAAAGGAGATTGGTAGCCGACCTGATGTTGTTCTCATGGGTTACTTCAATGCACTCAGCATTCGGTGAAACGATCTGCAGGCACAGTGCTCAAAGTATTCCGTCGATCACCGTCCGCTTAATACAGTACTTTAAGCTCTTCTCACACAAAAGGTACTTATTCCAACGAGAGCGCGTGGAGGACAACAGGCTAGTTGTTGAGTTCTCGTCTTTCACTACAGATCATGACAGCATAGACCAGGTATATTGCCTACCTCTACTTTGTCGAAGTGATCATGCATTACTTTCATTAGAGTACGTTTTATACTCTCTACCATCTGCAATGAATGAAACCAGGCCCAATCTATTGTGAGGAGACTTTTGCAAAATGAGAGCTGAGGCAGCACGAATAGACTGGGATCTTCCATAATCCGGGAATGTCACTGAGGATTGGAACTTATTTAAGAAGTATTTATTGACACTTATACAATGCCACTGTCCGTCATCAAAACTTGCGATATCTAACAGACAAGAGTGGCTAAAAAGAGAAATAAAAAAAAGAGATTAACAGGAAAGGAAGGCTTTGCAAGAAAGTTCGCTGATCCAATGAAAATATTGGCCTTGTGAGCGTACAAAAATTCAAAGGAACAAGGTTACAGTCTTGATCATCAAAAGACCACAGGATAACCAGAGAGATTTGCTCCAAAGAGCAATTCGCAAGCCCAAATTGCACTCAAGCTCCTTATGAAAAACCACCTGTAAGAGGAACCTGATTCCTGTTATGAGAAACAACGACGGTTTCAAGATATCATAAATAAGATACAAATATGAATGGTTTTCTAAGTTTTTTTCACTCGGTTTTATCAACAAAAGCTGTTTTCATCCCATCTAGTTGCGAGACAATGGAAGCGCCAATTATTGAGAATATGCTCTTTCTAGAAGGGGGGTATTTGAAAAACTTAAAAGTGTGAAGATATGTAAATCCACTGGCCCCGACGAGATTCCAGCAAAGCTGATCATCGAACTTGCTCGAGAGCTGGCCTGAAAACGCCCAAAGACCTTTCACAAAATACTCCTGTTTCAGTCTATTTCAACTACTTCTTACTCAACAAGATGCCAGCGAACGAAGCTAAAATTTCTTCGGGTCAGGAGACTGGAAGCAGGCTTTTGTCTCCTTTTCCGACTAAATAATAGTAAAAATCTCCCCAAGCTTCATTTCATTACCCCGTCAGTCTTCCTTATAACCTAAGAAATTCTGCACTAACTATACCTCCACCTGCATCCATTACGTTTAAACGCTCTCTCTTCTTTGCTTAATGTAAAGTTTTCGTTAAAATAACTTGCCAATTGAAATGAGGTCGTTAACTGCATTCAAGCGAACCCTGCACATTTATCTAAACACTGATTCTATTATCCTTTTATTTTCCTCATCTTTTCCCAGTAACATTCCCCATGACTCGGAGAAAGAACCATCGGGAATTTAAGTGACCCTCCTGAAACATTTTTTCGCGCTCTTGAGTCACACATGAACCATGATGTCTCCTTATGTCACCAATCATGCAAACGATAAAGTCATTCGGACGTACACATTTGGTTCTACACAGCGAAAATGCTGCTGTTTTGTTTGAAACTTACCATCATCAGAATTAAATTCTGTGTCCTTAGATAAATAAATAGATAAATAGGTTTATTGATTTGGCACTGCTTGGGCGCCGTGAAATCATAAGAACACAGGAAAAAACCTAAAACAACCTCCTCTTTTCATTAACCACTTTAGATTTTTTGTTTGTTTGCTAAAATAGCAGTGTTCGAAATGACGAGTTTCTTTTGAGTAAAAAACTGTTTTCCAAGGTGAAGAAATAGCAAAAATTGGAGGCTAAAAGAGCTAAACAGAATGGGGAACAATGTATCAGGGTAAAAATGGGTAGAGTCAAGACTAGTCTGTTATTGACGTTCGAGAGTATTCATTCGACAGAGGTAGAAACGTTTGTGGTCAATTCGAATGGATCGGTAATTCCAATCAGATGCGAGCGCAGTCGATTGCGGTGTGGGGTCTGCCGACTAATTAGACTTAGTTGACTGATTGCGAAAACAGGTGAAAATAGATTAGGAGCAAGAAGAGTTAAACGTTTAGAAACTTTCAATGCAGTCCTACCGTCTTCATATTTGTATTATATAACATAGTGTTGATTATGTTTGATCAAGCTGTATGAAACAGCTAGTACCATTCGTTTCATAAAGCTATATCAAAACGTAGGCGCGCGGCTCGTTGCGCATTCGAATTACGTAGAGCATAAGTGATCTTAAAAAACGAAAAAATACTATTTACAGACAGAGATAAATAATAATAAGTTTTGCAAGTTAGTTTTAAAGTAAATTGTTTAACAGTCATAAAATTATATATAAAAAAGACGCTTTCCAAAAACGTTTGAAAATTTTAAAATTATCATAAATTTTTTAATAAGTTTTAACAATAGAAAAAAACGGATTTTTAGATAATGGGTATATAAATCATTAAATTGGGATCCTTTGCGCATAGCCAGAGGACAGGTATTTATGAATCTTGTAGGTCACTAACCACCAGCTATAGCTTGCCCATGATACTACTAGCTTTATTTGAGTAACCTTTGAGGTCTTGCACTCTCCCATAATTCCCATGCTGGGGTCCTCGAGGTCTTCGCTGCTTAATTATTTGCACACCTTGGTGACACCGTGAGTGTTCGCATCAGCTGGACCTGGCGGCCGTCGTCTATGAGGTGTATGAACGTTCTCCCTTCTTTCGAACGGCAATGGACCGAGGATGCTCTGGGCATATATTTCCACCTTTGAAATCCCTCAACGGACTCTGCAATCAGCAAGGGAGCATCTGGCTGATTCATGTAACCTCCGCAATGCCCCCCATTGGACCCCCCCCCAAGGGCGACAGTTTTTTCTCCTAAATATCACCGGCAGTTTTTTTCCACTGTCTGCTCTTTTTCAACTATGTTCCACTATGTTGGCCTCGCCAACATATCGAAGTACTAATTTTTTGATACAACAACTCGCATGTACAAATAGGGAATTCAAAGGTGACTAACCTACATCTCCCTCAAATATACTGATACTGATTCTGCTTCAGTATACAAGGTGGGATTTTATCCGTTCCATAAGAGGTATATTTTAAAAGTTGTCTGATAGTTTTTTGACGGTTTCTTCGTTAAAACAGATCTTATTGAGGTTTAATGCTGTCATGTCTGTTGGTTGGGGTATCGGCTCCTCCTCAACGGAACAATCGGCTTGGAAGTACTTTTTGAATAAATTTGCTTTTTGTTTATCGTCCGTTATTACTTGTCCTGCGTCATCAATCATGAGTTGGGTGACCTGGTTTTCTATGAGTGTTCATTTGTTTCCTAAAGATCTCGGCTGTTTTTTCGCAGGATTCTATTGCCCGGCGTTCCGCTGCTATGTTTTTATTTTCCTCCATTTTTTCACCTAGATCATGAATTTCCAAAATTCGTCTGAGTGAGGATCATGAGTAACGGCTAAATCCACCAATTTAATGCTGGACGCTGTCAAGTGGGCATTTGAAGTTTTCGACGAAAACTGCTTTTATAGAGTTTTGGTACCGTTTTTAAGGCCGCATTTTGAATATTCGATCCAAGCCTGGCCAACATTGACCCAACAGGACTACAAACTGCTCGAAAGGCTGCAGTGGCGAGCAACAAAATTAGTTAGAGGTCAAGGTGAACAACCGTATGAGATCCACATAAATAAACTTAAACTATATCCTCTGAGTTATAGGATTTGTGAGGAGACTTGATACAAACCTTCAGCATCGTGCGTGGCATGGACTGCGCCCTCCTGTGTGATGACGTTTTCCAACTTGCCACTACGACTAATCTCCGAGTTCATCCATTCAATCTACTTATGCACCAAGGAAGATTAGAGGTGATTAATTATTTTTTCACAAATCGTGTCTTGGAACCGTGGAATACCCTACCTGAGGCGATTGTTATATTCCAGTCTGTAGATACACTCAAACATCCGCTTGTCTTACACATGATGCAGCACCACGAAGATTATGTGACTACTTAACCTTAAAAATACCAGTGTAGTACGTAAATCTGCATACATTCAATTGACTGTAACTTCTTTACATTGCTTCTAATTCTTGCGATTTTTATGTAACAAATAGGGAGTTCAATGGTGTAAATCTATTTTTCCTCAAATAACCTAAACTGAACTGAACTGCTCCCGTTCCGAACTGTGATCATCCCGCCGGTAGATTTTTTTTCTCCTGAGTAACCCCAATTACCTAAAAACACCTAAAAACCACATGCATTGAGGAGTATTTTTCACTACTGGCCTGATCCCATGATATATTTCGTATGAAGTTTTTGTAACCTTGGACTACATAAAATTATTTATTATTTATTTATCGGTCGAACGGGTTTAGTGATCATTCAACCGTTCTGGCTCCAAATACCTAGGCTTGAACCTATACCACTTTCACGACTGTAACTTTTATTCTCTGGAAAGAAACCGTATTAAATCGACATTTTTGTCAATCTTGTAAAAAGCATTGAAAATCTAAATGGTCAACTTGGCGTTTGCTATGCATTTCTCCAAAACAGGGGTTTTTTGGTCGGCTAGATTTTCAAAAGACACAAGAACTGGGTTTGTTGGATATTTCTTGTAGCCTATCAAATCCCTTGCAAGGTTTCAAATAAACTGCTTCCTTATCGTGTGTCTACGGCAAATCTTGCAGTATTTAAGTTTCAAGTTTACAATCTCCTCAGCAAACAATGCACCATCTTGTAGCAAATTATTTGCTATTAACTTGAATATGCTCATTTTGATAGTTGATATTAATCGTGATTAAATTTTTAGTTGCTTGCAGTGAAGTCTAATAGACAGTAGTATAAAAGAAACTACTTAAATGGACTAAACCAAATTAAAATCAAATTGAACATTTTGCCCTGTTGTAGGTTTGCCAGGAAATCTTGTAGAAGGCCGAACTGGATGATAGCTGCCCCAGTGATCACTTGCTTCTTTATTTGTAGGTTGTGGTTAGTGCTCTTTTTTCCCAAGCTCAAATTGAATATCATCTTACCCATGTGTCTTTGAAATTATAAGTTTGGTTCTTCCATTAACATTCGGATATAGATTTTTCAGTTTTAAAAGTTGAACCTGTGTTGATTCCAACCCGCGTTCAAAGCTTGGCAGGCCATTATCTGATTTTTATCCCTTATTTGTCTGCAAACCCGACTCTTTGCCTTAGGTCAACTCGCAACCGTCCGTTCTCCATGGAACGAATATTGAATACCATTATCAGGATCCTTTCGAGCACAGAAACATTAAATCCGCGATATATCTGCGGAAACATAAGCTCTTTTAATTGAACGATCCTTTCAGTATTAAATGACGAATTAGACTGAAGTCTATATAACTGTGTCTTTGAGATTGAAGGAGTGGTACGCTGCACTTCCGCTGCAAATGTGCCTTGGGGCTCGAAACATAAGTCAAAGGACAAAACGGACCCGCTTAATGTGTGATAGGTGCACATATTTTAACTAAAATGAGCTATCTTTCATAAAAACCTGAAGAGGAGATAAAGGGATGATAAAACTAAAACGTGTTGTTTGTCTGCTTATATTCAATTGCCGTCAAAACGATATTCGTTGGGATTGTCTTTCCGGTATGAGCTTTGAGATCAGATCTTAATTGAAACGCTGTACCTTCTTCTACCTGATTCAGTTTCTAAGTTCTTACGAAACGTAGTTTTTAAGATGTTCTCACTTTTTCTAACCGCTTATATCCATATCGACATGGATAAATGTATATCTATTAGGTGTCGCTAATGAAAAAAAGGACAGTAATTAGCAAGGCTATGTAAGTGATATTTTTTTTCATTCTATTGAAATAGTTTTAATATCAGCAGTTCAAATTGCTCTAGAACCAGCTAGATTGGTATGCTGTGCGCTACGTAGCGCACAACCTACCGTCAATTCGACTGTCGTAATCCGACGATCTCCACAGTAGGTGACACAGAAGGGTGACGCAGGGACGGTTGCTTGCGCGTGATTTAGTTTTAAGTGATGGTAGACTTTCACTGCATCTACCGCACTCTCTTCCCTTGCCTGTCTGTGCCCGGTGTCAAGAAGACCGGAGGGGGGGGGGGTCGGGCGCCGGTGAAGCATTCTCCACGGAGTATAAGACAGGGTTGCGGCATGGGCCTGCAGCTACGTGTGACCATGTCGGGCACAGGCAGCCCCGTGTTTGGCGTTTGTTATGGGACCTCCTTGCAAATAATAATAACGCCCGCCATACCCTGATTTGGCCCCCGTGTTGGTCCAGCGCATATACCACGCGGCCCGTTTAGGGGGCACGCACAACCTTCCTTTATTGTTGTTCATGACACGTTATAGGCACCCAGGACCTGACCCTTAATTGTCAATACAGGGACGATCCAGAGTCGGTACTGTGTGCGTACAGTACCACATCTGCCAACCATGGTTCGCTAATGCGGTAGTCCCTGCTCGACTGAGCCAGTATTATGTGTACAAATGTGTGTCTTAGAATAAAATGACCAATGGTAGCAAGATACTGAACTCAGTTATTGCTTAAGGCATTAAGCAGCCTACTCGATCCTTCATTCTCAAGATTCCACTGTCAAACGTCTGTGCCAGATGCGTGTGTGCGTTTGTGAGTGCGAAATTGAGGCTGCGGTCTTTATGTACACTGTTCCGCTACCAAAGCGACTTTGTCGTCACTAGCGCACTTGTCAGAAAATGTTCTTACTAATTAAGTTCTGTAAACCGAACCTATTTTCTTGGTCAATGCATCCCTCCTATGAAAATTACCTGTTCGGCCTCCCGCCAGTAACGTCCACACCAGAAGTTCACGACAAAGATCCTTAAATGTTTCGCTGTTCTGTACTTTCACTAAAATATTTGAAAACAGTGCATGTAAAATGCAAATTTAATTCTTGATCAATGGTTCATTAGTTTTCCAAAGGCCGTCCATCTTTTTTGACACGGTATAAGTGCACTATTTTTCCGGTGTCCGTGCACTGGCTTTTATTCAACTTAGCAAAAACAACTTTTTGATTTGACGTTATCTGGACATTCTGCATCCCACCTGCCATACCTTCTTAGGGTTATGACCTGCACAATCAATTCTTCACTTTTAGGTGCACTTAGTTCGTTATGAGATAGAGTATAAAATATTCCATTTGCAAAATTTAAGCTTCCGACCACGAAGAATAAACACGTTTAGGAATTGTATTGCGGTCTGTTGCCAACGTTGGTCTCACTTGCTTATGGAAAATCCTATTAGATTAGGTTTCTGAAGGCTTTAACAGCTGGGATAGTGGTGCCTAACGGTTTTTCTGTTTATAGCGGTCTAAGTGCGAGTATGCGATTTTCGGTAATCTTTCATTGAGCACAACTTCTTTCGAGAGACTATTCAAATGCTAACAGGCAGCCATAGGGTGCACAAAATGCTTTTATGACTTGAATTTGTAAATAACATTGCCTATTATCATTTCGTCGGAATGTCCTCAAGTAGTCCATATGTCGGTAGGATCGTACTATCCATTCCATTGCAATCATCCTCTAGAAGAAAACATAATTGTAGTTATTCAACTGCGAACGACTTTGCTATGATTACATAGTCCCGTAGCTCCTCGTACAATATACTGCGTCTTTTTTTAATGATGCGTGCGTCTTCTTTTATGGGCGCTGCATTCCATTGCGGTATATACAACTGCACAGGAAGAAGAAAAATGAATATTACTGCATTAAACGCTTCCCCGTAGTGCTCAGAAACCTCGAGCGGCATGGGATCTATGTTTATAAGCCTCAGGCGTAAGTCGTATGTGTATGTGTTGAAAAGTGACTTTGGAAATTAGCGTAATTAATTAATTCGACTGGCTCTGACAAATATGCATGGACTTTTGTCTGGAGAAAATTCAGGAAAAATTGCCATTTCTTAATAATTGGTATGCTAACGTCCTTTTTTTAAACATAGGTACTTAGAAGACGAGGAAGACTGCTTATATTCTCCAGGCCAACTTTGTACGCATTAATGAACATTTTTTAGACAATCGAACTAATTCGGTATGTTATGGAATCCGAAATCTCTAATACGAACTCTTTCACCGGAATCAGAAAGTGCTTTTCACATGCCATCTTCCACTTCATCCCTCTCCAGCCTTTTGCATGCGAAATATTGTAGTTATTGTAGTTATTTCACACGTACACCATTACCTACGGCCACTGGACCACTGTTACGCTTATGGAAAAGCATACATCTGTCTGAATCCTCTGATCACATGTCATAGCGTCGCTTTCACTCAGATCAGGATTGCACACTAAAAAGGGGTGTGAATTCGCACGGTTATCACCATTCCCGAACCCAGAGAATTTTTTCTGTTCGCTCTCTTTCACAAACACATGCTCGCTCACCCTTCTAAAGTTATGCTACGCTTTCGATGTTCATTCTAACAATTCCGAACTGCCAACCCCGCTTAAGTTCCACTTGCTTCACACGAGCTCTGTCTGCTACACCGGCAGTGATTACTTCAACACGAATAGGAGCAGATGTACATAGCTGTTACCGTTACCGATAAGCTTGCTGAGAGCTTGTAGATGCAAGGTTTTGCTTATGCTAGAGCATATTTCCACTGAAAAAATTGCTTAACAAGATTTTTACAATCATCTTTAAAATTGACCTTATCTCTGTTTTCGTCTTTTTTACGCAATAAAACCCTCAATTTCCATATTAACTGCTCGTCCTCGTCTGCTAGCAAAGGTCTTTCCCTAACTGTTTTGGTGGACTATTTTGTCTCTATGTTGATTCTATTGGCATATTGGACAGAATTAACTTAAATATTTTCTGGACACATCGAATATGAGTAAGCACAATATTAGGTCTGTACGTCTGTTCCCGAAACCTTTCCCAAACACATTCATGCCCATGGGCTCCGTTGAAGTCTTATTTTTTGTTCAAATTCCTTTCTGACAAATTTCTGGTCGCATTTAAAGGCCATTGTGTTCCCCTCCCACTTTAAAATGGTCGAACATGAGATACCATGGGAGTTGGAATCCACTTAAATTTTTTCAAGTTTGTGAAGTTTTTTAACCTTGTAAATTTTTCCACATACACTCGTAGTTATTCGATTTTTAATCTATTTTGTCACTGGTTTAAACACTAGCTACTACATCTTAGAACAAAACGCGATTCGTGTGAGTGTTGTCTGTATGCCAAACATGCGGTGCGTATGGCTCTTATCAAAGGGTTTGGAGGGCTTGTAATCATCACTTGGAGTCGGTCATGGAAGACAGACTGCCTGTACCAACATCTGACAACAAAGCGCTGGATTTGCTAACCGAATAGCCATTTTCTCAACTGTTGCCAGCACCTGCTTGCGTGGGCTCTTTGAGTAGTTTGTTGTTGACCGCTAGAGAAACTGGAAGGCTTCTTTGACGTCGACCTGGTGGATCTTATCGATTGATTTTTCCCTTTACCTAGACAGGCGGCTGTGTTCGCATATCATCTTTTCCAGCGCATTGTTATAAATCAATGTTCCCCCTCTGCACGAGCATGTGAACGATAGTTTGATCGTCGTACTCCGACGATGTCCACCGTCCGATAAGGCCAGTTTTAGTAAAGATTGTCCGTGGACACGATCAAAAGCATTGAGTGTTTCAGTTGTGGACCTTCATGCCTAAGATTTTGAGTCACCTTCTCAACTTAAGCAGAAGCAATCCGTTTGGTTTCCTAAATTGCTGCTCCAGTTTTCACTGCTCCTCTATAGGTTGGTCGATCCTGGTAAGATCCTTCCAGGTCCCTGGAAGAATTGTTAGATCCTTGAGGTCAGTAGGGTGTCTTTGTAGCGTCGTTTTTGCCTTCGTCGGCGATCAGTCGTGGCAACGTTGCCGTAGAACAGTCGCCTGGTCAGGCGCTCGTTAAAGGTATCTCCTCTCTTTTCAGTAACGTCACCAGGACTACCACTGTTCGTATTTCGTTACGCGTTAGGGTGAATTCAGCAGCTTCTAACCAACCAAAGGCCTGGCTGGCTTTGGAAATCCGATTCGCTGGTTCATTTTCGTTATTTTCGGAAATGGTACTGCCTAACTAGGTGAGTTTTCACACGGATCCGAGTCGAGCTTCATTAATTGGATGAAAGTATATTTGTCCGCTGGTGCTTTTTGGTGGAGTACCAATGTTTTTGTGTTGATGGTCAACCCAAAGTGAACGCAGCCGGAGGCGAAGAGGTCCTTGCTTCGTTGCATAACTGTTTTTTCGTGACGTTGAGTGCACAGTCATCCAATAAGGGGTCGTTAACAGTGTTTGCTGATATTCTCGTGGACGACCGCATTTGTCGGATGTTCAGAATCGGCTGTATGTCCTTTAAGATATATTACTCTACAGACTCCTCGCCTTGGGTGGCCATCAGCATACCAAAGAACACGAGGCTTAAGAGAATGGGATCAGCTAAAAATCCTGCTTCACTCTACTGGTCCCTGTTAATGCTTCTGAGACTGTCTTATTGTCTGTGATGCGTTTCATCATCCCGTCGTGGAACCGTCGTACCATGTATTTGAAGCATGTATTTGAAGACATCTAAATTTCAGCGTGGTACTTCAGAGTCCGTCGTGGTTGTCGGTGTCAGAGATTTTTGTCAGATTCGCGAAAGTAGTGTAAAGCCTGATACACATTTCCTGACATTGCTCCTGCAGTTGTCAGGCCGCGAAGATCATGTTGACGGTGTCGCGATTCAATCGAAATCCATATTGTCTTTCTTAAAGGGTCCTCGTTCCAGGTGACTGTTGAGACGATTAAAAAGGATGCGAAGATCTTTTCGATGAGGTTAAGCGGTGAGATTGATCTGTGATTACCGCAAATTTTATGGTTACTCTTGCGCTTGTAGATAGGCGCAGTGGTGACCTCCTCAACGTTCTGATAAACTTTTCCCTGTCCCCACATCTGGAAGATCAGCGTAAGTTTTTCCACCAGCCTGGACTGCTTTCCCTTGCACCGCTCCCATTTTTGGAGGGTCTTTCTTTGTTTCTACTGGGGTAACCGGTCGGTGACCTCTTCGGATTGCGGATGACTGTTTGAGGATGGTTGTGAAACGCTGTTCCGAGCACTTCAAAGTCTGATTTCTCCATGCGAAGTTTTATTCTGTCAAAAATGAACAGCGGTGTAGTTTCTTTGATGTAGGTGCCGTAGAACGCCTTGATGGAGACGAATAAGTTCTTCGTATTGTTGTGGTCCGCGTGGCTTTGTATTTTTTAAGTCTGGCGATCTATGCGGGCATTATGCATCTCCCGCGGTTGATGTAAGATGTGGGTCTCTATTCTTCTCAGCGAGCAGGTTGCGGATTTCTTTGGCTTTGTTAAGCCAACCATATTGTTAGTGGCGTTTTCTACCAAGCACGTCCGTGGAGGTGGAGTGGATTGCGTTCTGCTGTTGATACCATTAACTCCATGGTGGCTTTCTATTCCGGAGTTCGAATTTCTTCCTTGCAGTGGGTCAGTAAATTGCTGGGAAGTAATCAACGTAGCTGGTGGTGGTTTACTTGTAGTCTTCTGGGAGGTTGGAATCAGAACCTCGTCTGGAAGGTGACGAGATTGGGATCCGTCCAGTTGGCGGCGTCGCTGATCGCCTTTTTCACCAGCACGTCGTGGCGCTCTTCCTTCTGGACAAGACTGTAGTCCAGTAGCGGGGGTGGGGAGTGCATCCAAGTTGCCATATCCTGTTTTGGAAGACGGAAACTGCCGATACAAGTTTCACAGAAGGAGGAGGTCGTTGTATTGCAGGTGCCGATTTCGTAGGGATGCAGTGCCCCCAGTCAGCGTGGTCTATGCCGACACGGTTATTAAATTTACCAAGGATAATCAGCTTGGCCGCATTCAGTATAATAAATAGATCGTGCAGGTCTTCGTTAAACTTGTTATTTAACTCTTCAGAGGTGTTCATTGGGGTGCTTAGACACTGAAATTGGTATCGAATTGGGTTCCCCGAAGATGTTGGTGCCGAGTGACGAGTCGTTCTTTGATGCCCTGCGGCAGAACGGGCAGTTGTCCTAAGCTGTTGTTCCGGCACCAGCTTTACATCGCTCGGCTTTAAGGCTACTACTTCAGAAAGTGTAACCGGCACCCATCTCTTCCAACTGACTCTTCTCAGAGAACCGGATCTCGTTAACGACAGCGATGGTGACCTTGTGGTGCACCGGTTCTCGAAAGAATAGTGCCGTCCACTTCTATAGTTGATTGCTCAAAGATTGTTAAAAATGGAAAACAACACTCCAGGCTGCCCGGGTGAGTAGTCACTAGCGCCGTGTAAGGTGGCCGGAGGTTACGGAGACGGGAGTGGTTGTTTCAACCGCGTCCACGAGCTATGATCAACAGTTCGTTGTTCAACCAATTCAAATGCCTCAGTTTTCAGTCTCGTGATGTGCCGTGAGAATTCGTTGTGGCTTCCTAGTTGCTTTTCTCCCGATGAACTACTCACATTTTACATATTAGAAACGCCGTAGTATTTCGCGTTTTTATCCCCAAACGCATGCCTCCATTAGATCTTGCGCCACGCACCCATCTCGTAGGTAGGTATATTGAAGGTCGGCACTTGTGTTCTCGGTTGCCACTACTCTGGTACGTGTGTTCTCCTACAAAGTTTCGATCATTCGGCTTTTGTGATTGTTTTCAACTTTCTAACATATTGATAGCGTCATGGGACAAATAAGACTGAATCTGTTTAGAATTGAATCGACTTTTTATAATAATCTTTAATTGAGTCGCCAAAATCTGGCATGTATATTCCGTGACCCCATCTTGATGGCCGATGTTTGCTTTATATAAGCTCATTACTTTTTAAAATGTTTTTTCTTCCCCTTTTCGAACTAACGACGGCGTTCACATCTATTCATTGGACCTAAATTTTTAACACTTTAGGTTAATCTCATTGCTATGATATACAGTGAGTTTAGTTCGTTCTTTACGTGGTTTTCATAGAGTTTGTTACATCCAATACCTCTTTGTTAGGATTAAGGCTTTTAGAATTTATTCTGAATGGCAGTTTGCTTCCAAGGTCCATAATAAACGACACCTCATCCTCATTCTACTCTATCCTTCATGCAATGAAAGTTTGGCCGTCGTTTTTGACGATATACACCGTGTGCACCACAACAGGGTATGTTTAGGGACGATATCTTGTGCGTGATTTGTTTTATAGTGACAATAAACTTGCACAGCATTTAACGAACTCTCTGCTACCAAGACCTTTCCATTTTGCGGTCGTTTATTGCGAAAACTGTAATATTGATTTCACGATTATCTGCAAATGGATCGATGACCAGGTAGTCGCTGAAAATAAGCATCCTGCACTAGGTCGGTCGTTATACAACACATATAAAGTAAGTGGCTAATACCGCAACAACAGAATTGGATCTTTTTTCTATGCCCTGGTACTGTTATTGCTAGTAGCGCGTGATTTGAATGCATATATTCATTTTTCCGCGCTGTTAAGATTTGCAGGAGCCCATTGAATCGCGCTTCTTTGACAGTTATCTATTTCTCACACATTATTTTCTGTCAAGTGCTTTAGTGCGCGTATTGCATCTTTCTGTTGCCTAAAAGGCATTATTATAAGCCATTTTTACCTGCTGCACAAAGTTATTTTAGTCCTCTTTTGATTCTTAGTAGATCGAAAGAATCAGAAACACCTTTATGCGAAAAGGCCCTGTTACCCCGTGTCAATGGAAATTTCTGCCTCCGTCCTGGTCCAGCACATAAATTCTCTTGTGTGGGGAACGGGAACACCTCGTGAAGACATCTTTGCCAGATGGTGTCAAGGTAAACCGCTGTTTGCGCGGTAACTGTCATCAGGTTTTCGCTTCAGCAGCCTAGAACCGACAGCTCTGTGCCAAGAAACTAGCGGGCCCTGTGCAGTTATAGCAGCTGTCCAGGCGGCTATTCTGCGAGAAGTGTTATGTCGAAGGCGGGTGGGTTTGCCTATTCCGACAGGTTACTTGCATTTTGTTCTCTTATGAGCTAGTGTGTCAGACTTTGATAGTGGGGAGTTGCTGGTCCTCTCCTTGATTGAAATATTTGAAACTGTTTCGCATGGTGAACGCAACCGTACTTTCTTCTTTTTTCGGTGGGACGGATCGTTTGGTATTCTACTTTTATTCTTATCACTGCCCTTAGATGAAGGCGCATATTCTGGTGGAAAAACTCCCTTTCAGGAATTTGTCGACGGATTGAAGTAAATTTCGAGTTCATCCCCTTATTTTATACGCTCACATTTTTGGATTTTTTGTGCGCATTTCTGTAGGCGATGCTGTTTTATTTTCGAAGTTACTTTGGTGTTTGCCTCTGTAGCAGGCATGACCAAATCTGAACCGAGCCATTCTGACTATCATATGCGTGACGATTTCCCTGTTGTCCACATCCTGCTCTGCTTGAACAATTCTTGCGTTTGCTTACTTCCGATAAGCAACCAGCCCCCCGTCCACCCGCGAATCTATGGAATTTCTTATAATCACCCTGTCCGTGATGAACTTACCGCTGAAGTGCTGAAGCTATTATGTATAAAAGTGCCACGAAAAGCTAGTATTCCCGCTATCATCATGAGGTTTCCGTCGAAACAAAGTTGATAGCTCCCTTAAGTCGTTAGCCAACTATGAAATTGTAATCGGCAAGACACGGAAATCCAAACACATTGTCCTTGCATTAATTTCCATGGCTAGGTTTTTGCTTAAGGTTAAGGTTAGTGTTAAGTTTAGGGGCAAGCGTTGGACTAGGGTTATGACTCGATAATATTGATCCCGAAATTGTTGGCAAGGGCACCTGTATTTTTAGGCGATAGGTCCTGTTTCCATTTTTCACCTGATATCCGTTACCCCCACCATCCTTGTACCTCCTAGTATGGGTGAGAAGAGGAGCTTAACGGAGCCTTCCAGCCTATACACAAGCCCAATAAGTTTTTCCTGCTGCACACGGGTTAAACAGAACAGAAGTGGGAAGAGTTGACTAGAACACGGAGCCGATAGACCAGTGCGCGTAACCCCGCTTGCACGGCAGGTCCATCGTTTACTTTTTACATGACTTACCCGACATGTTTCTCAAATGCTCCGATCGGTTGTATACGTGGTATGATAACATTCCTTTCCGAACGCTGGATGCGGTGTGGTCATTTAGTCAAAACCTGGTGGATGTTCCTATGTGCGTTTGGCGTAGTAAACCGTCAAACATGAAAGTGCTACCAGGGTGCGGAGGGCTAAGTTCTGGCTCGCCGACTGCCGGATAAAATGCTGAAAATCCTTACGACAGCACTGCGACATGGCGACCATGGACCGTCATTAAATAAGTTTGTTTGCGACCGCTGCCTTGTGGTTAGATTCTTTAGCCAAAGCGCTAGAGGAGGCAACCTCTGACAAACCGAGCGGCTGTTGGGGACTCGCCTGTATTCAAAATCCCCAAGAAACCTCATGAAAAGATGTCCGATTACAATACTGCGATCCATGCTACGGCGTCCGTGGGAACCGACGGCCTCCGCAACCCTGGTCAAGTGGTGAGGGTGAACAGTAACAAGTTGAACTGCTCAAACGGAAACGGATTCTTGGTATTTAATGTTGGAATGTGCGAACTTTTCTGTACCCAGGTACCCAAAGTGTGACGGCACGCAGTCTTTATCAGTACCACGTGGCTGTCTGCTGCCTGTCTGAAGTCCGAATTCCCGACATCGGTGCAAGAAAAATAAAGGTCCCGGGAGTTAACTCGCACTCCACCCTGTACCACAGCAGCCCACTTTACTCGTCTGGTAGACACGGTATGGCTATTTTCCTCTTGGGACAAGCAAACTGTGCATTACCAGTCAATGACCGAATGGCTTCTGCGTGACTGAGGAGCGACTTTACCAATATCTCTGTCTTCTCCGTGTACGCAAAAACATCAGCTGCCGAACAGCGCAATGAGGAGGCCTACTCACAGCTGCAGGAGATATTAGAAAGACTCCCTCGCCATGATCTGTTGATTGTTGCGAGGTAGGAATGGACCCGGTTTAGGCTTGGCTCTCGATGCGATAATGCTGAATTTCGCTGATCAGGACCGGCTGTTTATCACGAACACGTGCTTCCAGCACTGCCACAAACATCTGCTGACTTAGTTTTTCAATCGACTGTTATACCGCAAGTCAGCTCGACTACATTCTAGTTGTTTCAAGGTTCCGCGACTGGGTTTACGATAGCAGATCTATGCGTGGTGCCGAAACTGGTAATGCCCACGGGTCTGACCATGTTCTCCTTCGCACACGCCTGAGATTGCACCTCTAATGTGCACCCAAAATGTCACTTGCCTCGATGTCGCGAAAATCCGGCAACCCAGCACTGCCGATGCTCTAAACACAGAAATCCGCTCTCATTTTACGACCCGAGGCGACAGAGAAGGTAGTGACCAATGGTCAGTACTGAAGACATCCGTATATGGAGCAGTTGAGAAAATTCTCTGATTCACCCAGCGGCGCCGCAGCGACTGGATCAGTGGGCGAATCCTGCGGTTGTCTGCCTAGACGTCTCGAGCCAGGTACCACAGCGATGCTTCCCTCCGACGACTCCGGAACATGACAGCAAAGGCAGCTAGGGATGGTCGGCAGAAATATTGGTCTGGAATAGCGACGTCCATGGAGCAGGTCTCAAACGTTGGTGACATTCGCAAACTTTACCAAATTATCCGCAAATTAGCGGTAAGCTCTCGGCATTTACGGACTGTTCGCGATGTGAATGGTGGCTTTATTGCCAAAAACTCGATTAAGGTCGATTGAGCGCCTCCTCAACTTTGATGAGCAACTAATCACACCCTCGCTCTCCTTTGCACCCAAGTTTCGTCCCTCTCCAGCCTATGTAGTGCTGTATGACCTCCCTTCCGAGGGAGAAGTTGCCAATGCAATACAGGGGCTGCACAACAAAAAAGCGCCCGGAGAGGACGGTATTCCCACAGAAATCGACAAGGCCTGTATTAACATTGGCGCCCTGACTTTATGAGGTGATTGAGAAAGTGTGGAGAAACGAAGGTGGTCCCTAATGACTGGGGTTCGGGCATCCTCTTACCTGTCTTCAGGAAGGGAAATAAGACAAAGTGTGAAAACTGCCGCAGCATAAGCCTCATCGACGTTGCTGCAAGAGTCCTTATCGAACGGTTTCAGTATGTTCGTTACTCTAGGACGAGACCCGACCAAGCCGGATTCCGAGCTGGACGTGCACCAGATATTCACTCTGAGGCGCATTCTGGAATTCCGCCATGGCTACCAGCATCCGACAGTCATCTGCTTTATTGACTTGGCCGCTGCGTTCGGTTCCGTCCATTGTAAGTCCTTGTGGCGAATAATGGAACTAGATGGTGTGTCGACCAAAATTATTGCCTTGATCAAGGCCTATTATCGCTCTGCCACTGTATAAGCCCGCGTTCATAATAAACTCTCCCAACCTTTCGATATCCGGTGTGGTTTTCGACAAGGTTGCATCCTGTTGCCCATTTTTTTCAACTACGCCATTGACTGGATTCTTGGGAAGGCCAAACGCGGTTCTGAAGATGTAAAATGTGCACCCGGTCGCCACCTGACTGACCTGGACTGCGCTGACGATATCGCCTTGCTAGCCTCAAGCTTTGGTGATCTACAGTCTGTGGTGCCGCGGATGAATGAGATCGCTATTTCAGTCTGCCTATCCATAAACACTGGGAAGATCAAATTGTTTTTGAGCTGCATCTCTGGCCAGGAGAAAGCAACCCTCCTGATTAATGGCTCTCAACTTGAGGAAGTAGACAGTTCCAAATGACTCGGGGCGAGGATGCTGCCAAATAGACAGAGTAATGATGTCATTGTCCCCGAATCGACACCGCCCGCCAGGTTTTCTCGATCCTTCGAAAGTGCCTGTGGACCCGACGAGACCTCTCTGTTGCCACGACGGTCCGCGCATACCTTGCATTCGTCCGGTCGGTCCTCCTCTACGGTTGTGAAAGCTGGGCTATGCGGGTGGAAGATGAGCGAAGAATTTAGGTATTTGCCATCGTTGCCTGAGGTCCATCCTTCGATTGAAGTACAAAGACTACGTCTTAAACTAAGCAGTCCGCACTCGCAACAATATAGCCAGGATATCTTAGGCAACCCAATAAAGACGACTGAGGTGGTTTGGACAAGTTCTCCATCGCTCTCCTCACGAGCTGGGTTCTACTGCTCTCGATCCGGCGCCGCTGCCCCACTTGAAGTCGTCGAAGAGGAGGTCAACTAAAAACCTGGCTCGACACGGTTCGGCAAGACACGGAGGCGGTGGTTGGACCTTCGGTATACGGCATCCTTCGCTGGAGAAACGAATGGATTGAGCTATTCAGGTCTGCTGCCGCGAATCGTCACGCATGGAGAGATACAATACGTGACATCGAAGCCAGCTAGATCAGGCATGATCGCAGCCTTAACAAGTACAAGTACTAAGATGTACATACCACAAAAGAACCCTCGGCAAGAAAATAAGTTTTTTGTTGGGAAAGCGAAGGATGTTCTTTTGATTTTTGATCTACTATCCGCCAAGTTGTCGGTTTTTAGCATGTTCGCATGTCACCACGTCGTTTAGACGGAAAGGCTATCCGTTCAAGGCGTCCGTTTCTGAAAGGACCCCACGGGAAGGCAAGAATGGAGTGTATTACCGTGAGAACCTCCATGCGGCGTGATCCCAAGTGGTGTTGGATTCTTCAGACTGACAAATCGCTATTCACCTTGGATGAAAAGCGCGTTTGGAGCACAAACAGTAAGCCATCCCTGACGCGGCACTTCATTTCCGTCGAAGGTGATGATGGTTGGGTTCGTGTATGAAACGCTTTATGGATGACTGGAAATTGATTTTTAATCGTTAACGGAAATATAAATGGCTAGGGAAACTGAAAAATTCCAGAATCTTGCTATCACGATAGACCTTTGGCTTGGATTGACTACAGCAGACTTAACAGGACCACTTTAGAGTGGGACATAGTGCACGGTCTCTTTGTGGGCCACTTTCTTTGTCAGATTCGAACCCCGTAAATAATACGTGGGTTTTTTGACCTCAGAGTGAATGAAACCCATAATTTGCCCGAGGCCCAACGTTGACTATTCGTTAAAAACTTCATCACTCCGAAAAAGTACGACTTGGTTTGTGAGATCAAAAGTACGCGATTGATCAATTGCGTCCGTCCTCACATTGCTATTTTGATAAAAAGCTAGCCTCGGTGGTCCACCCGCTGAAAAGAGTCAAAGTACATCCTAACTGCACAGAAGTTGTGTGAAATTTTCGCATGATCGGATTTTACAACCATTGGCTCATTGACACCAGAACAACGAATGCTGCTAGAGAAACAGAACGTGACCTATTCTTTGGAGAACTATCTATGTCTAAGTAATGAAACGTCAAGTTTTTCACCAAAACCGGAGCAAGCCGGTTGGTGTCAGAGAGGGGCCAACAGAAGACTGCTTTGTGAGCGGACCGTACTGATCGATGCTGCTGTTTTACGGAAGTGAACACATCCGTTTAACAGGTTTGTTTTTTTCACTAGTTGAAACCTATCGCAGTCAAGTATTTATGCCCTAACAGCCCCTGTTTTCAGTTGTTTATACTTTGTAGTTGTGCGCCTCATTTCTCATTAACCTTGGTTCTCAACAGACTTGTATCACTGGACTCAACAGACGAACTTCAGGCAATTATAATGTCACTGATTCCACAAATAATGTCCAGTTACGGTCTCCTGTGCTTTCTTTATTCAATTCTTCTGACTCACGGACTCGAGGACGTGAAAAAGGGGATGGTGGGCGAGACCGACACGCTTATCGATCCGACTTTTGGAAGTGCTAGCCAGTGTCTTCTTAATCTCCTGATTACCGGCCGGTCTAGTCCACACCTTTTCGACGGGGAGCGTACTCTGTCTGGATTTAGTAAGCCACATTTTGTTTTGCGGTCCCTGTCACCGTTGCGCTACCGTTGCTTCTTTTTTATGTATTTAACACGTCCTTGCGATAAAATACCAGCAAATAAAAATTCTTAATCGCTATCGTACTCAGCTTTGAGACTACCGTCGAAGCCCTATAGCTCAAGCTGACGTTCAGTTCACCGCGCAACCTTCCTACCTCGCCACCCTATCCCCCCTGTGCTCGGGGATAATCATGGGCACTTTCAACGCTACGTATGCCCATGTCGGATCTATTCAGCATCAGTCAAACAGCAGCCATTTATAATCCCAGCTTAACAAGAATGTGCAGTTATCATACTTTCAACTTCTACAGGCAAATTCGTACCGTAACTAACATAGTCTATCCACAGTGTGCGGCACTGGGACACTGTGGAAAACAGAACTGAACCCCAGACTGATGACTTGAGAAGCCCAAAGAGACCGTCGGGATGCGCTTTTTGATGATTTGACTTTTTGGACAATTGGGTATCAAAGCACACAGAAATGCCCTGTGACCTAAGACTTAATCTTTCGTTAACGATCTCGTTTTGCATGTTATTTTCTTCGTGGTTGCCCCACTTAATGACTGTCGGGCTGAGTCCTTCCTACGACTGATATGGTGCAAAAGATAGTCATCTGATTGCCGCTGGGACGTCGGTTTGCATACATTTTCCTCCAATGGAACACAATAATTTTCTTTAGAGATTCTTCTTGCATAGCGCTGTACGGGCTGTAAGTGCGCATTTTTCTTGGGCCATATTACTCGGTCATCTCACCCATGCCACCTTATATAGACTGGATTTTGGGGACTTGAAATTATTGTTGTTTCAGTAGTATTTTAGACATTGACATCAAACAACTTCTAAAAATATTCTCTGTCCTCGTAGTGTCTGTTAATTTTTTCTTTCTACCTTCCCCCAATCTGCTTTTTTCGTGCCTGATACTGTATTTTTTGCGCACTGATTCGTTTATGGAGTATACCACGTATTTCTTTGCATTTAGCACTTTCCAGAACCTGTCAGCGTCCGAAACCTCCAATTTTTCCCCATGATGCAGTTTTTGCAAGTTTTACTGTTATTACAAGTAGCATTTTGATCTAATGCGCCCTATCATAAATCATGGCCAGATACTCCTTGCACCCATTTTCGAGGTTATACTGTACATTTTTTTCAGGTGGTGGTCCTGCATATTCACCACCAAACTAGTTCTGTGAATATGTTACCGGCTATCCGATTTACTGATTGCCAGAAACGTTTACTTGCATGATTTTAATTGTCTTGAAGCTGACAGAAACAATGATGTACCCTGCACACTCAGGAAGAATTGTACGAAAATAGCTGCCGTGGTAGATTACCCGCAGACTTCCGGCCCCTTGATGAATTTCATATCGGACGTGACTTGGTTTTTTAATAATATCTTTCTCTTAGCACCTCAGTTTATTACTCCTCCAAGATCCCAACCTCACTTGTTTTTTCTCAGTCTCATCCCACTTAAAATTTCAACTGCCTCATTGTCTATCAGCTATGCAGGGTGTTACTGCGCAGCCAAAAACAGGGTTTCTCACTGTGGTTGAAGCCCTCCGCTACTGCGAAGTTGGCTGGTATCTGAAAAATCCCTCCACACCGATCTGGATCCTCGGCTCCGAGACCCACTTCACAGTCTTGGCGTCCGATAATAGAGATCTGGTGTCTGTAGAAGAACCCTTATCGGCTCCTGACAATCCGCATTCAACGTCCTGTCGACCGCGTGCTAACCTGCGACAAGCAGAGCGAGAGTTCACCAGTTTGACGGAAAATTCAGACTCTGGCTTCCTGTCATACGAACAATTTGAAGTACTTCTTGACCGCCTTGGTCTGCCAGTCGATCAGCAAAGGTACCTCATCGTTGTTCTATGACCGGCTTTCTTTTTGCCTCTTCGTTTTTTATTGTTGAATTCTCTCCCCCTTAAATTCGGTCGTTTTTGTCAACGTTAGAAGTGTGTTTGCTATATTTTGCCTATTTTAGACAAAGCAATTTGTGAATGTATGTTCCGATTGAAAAAAAACTACTGTGATACGGATGTTCACTAAAAATTCACCCTTTGAAAGGCTTTAACGCTTGCTTAACTCGGTGTCCCATGTTCGTGGTCAACATAACAAGATAACCCTATGCCTTTAATCAAATTAAAGGATTAAGTGGGCATTTTTTGTGCTACGGCCCGATTTGAACCCGCTACTAGAAAGGGTTGTTATTTGGATATTGCTGCTATGGATAAGGTGTCCTCAAGGCCAATGAGACAGTGATAACTCTTTGAGAAGATATAATCGATATTTCGCTCCCATTACCTTCGCGCCACGGCTTCCTGCATCCATACAATTTTTAGGTTGTACCTCTACTTTCTGTGGTAAATAACGACCTATGTCTGTATCCTAGTCTAGTATTTGGGTTACTAGTGTTCAGTAACGTTTATTCAGTTCGATAGGTAATAAATTCCTGGCCGTTCCTCATGGTGGGTGTTGTGGCTGGAAACTGCTGGATGCACCTACTGTTTACACCCTTTTTGTAGAATTCACAGTCGCTTGCTTTTTCGCGACACCCTCACTTGCGCGTTGAGCAGTAGGGTCTTCAAATCATTGGGCGGTTCAATCGTGGACGTAGCAGCACCCTTTCGGCATGCATTTGGGTGTGGTTAAACTTATAATCGGTTGTCTGACGCAGGTTTCTCACTTACGACTCCAGAGTATAATGAATTCGGTCACTTGTGGGACCGTTGAAGTACACAATGAGAGTATGTGAATTGAGTAGTTGAATCTAGTTTCCAGGTACAGAGACGTGATGCCAACACAACTTGACGAAATAAAGGTCGCTCGATTACTGTGGCCAACTTCTGCTTCTTCTCGGGAGCCTGTATTGTTCTTGTTGTTTGGCTGACAGTCGGCATCATTGTCTCCGCATTTGTTATGAGTTTCGACGAAAAACGCAAGATAAGCAGCTAATCGAGCTGCGCTTTCTTGAAAAACGACCCTAGCTGTCACATATACATCCATCTAAGCGAATCATTACTTAAAACAGGCAGCTAGAATCTTGGAGTGGGTTAAAGCAGGCAGCCTTACTAGTGCACTAGTCCACAAGCAGGAACTTGCTGGAGCAGGCTGCGAAAAACTAGTAACCGTTAGATCCGAAATGTTTTCCATTCAAGGAACCGAAACGTTAACCCTCCGAGTTCGTACGTGGTGCTATACCCTAGAACTGCGAATGCTCGAACAAACCACTGACGGAGGAAATGGAGGAGAAGATGTGATCGCTGGAACAAGAAGTTTATCGGCCCGAGATTTTGGATTCTCACTCGAACCCATCGTCAGAGACAGTGGCTTCTCACAGTATTTACGTAGTGGTCATGCGACCACATGCATACTACTATTAGCAGCTCTCGCGATCGCCGCTGAGAGGTTCGTTATTGATGCGATGATGGCTTGATCGCCGGCGTCCGAGTCGTTAATTGGCATTATTTAATCATCCATGTTCGATGTTGGCGTGATAACTACCCGACAGATAAACATTGCTGTCAAAAGTAAGGTGGACTTGAATGGCCATTTCTGGCTTATTAGCCGTCATCAGCCAGCCAAATCCAGCCACAGGTGCTGTGCTACCTGGGATTGGTCATGGCTGCCGGCAATGCTCATCTGCTCACATCTCAGAAGTGAGTCCCAAAGCTGAACGAGACGAGTGAGTTCCGTAACCGATCGGTAAGGCGTCATCCTCCAATTACTCGGCAAGTTGGCTCATTGTTATTAGCTGTGTTGGTAGCTTACCGTCTCTCCACGTGTCTCAGGCACTGCGTGAATATGGGAACGGTAGGTCATTGCGCTTGTTGATGGGCTGTGGATCTAAGAACCATGACCCGAGAAGCTCGCTGCTGGAGCATACATGTGATCGTGTGGCCACTTAGTACTATAAATATTGTGCACCTTGTACCTCCACCACCCGTATTTTCCATGGTCTCAGGTGTTGGGTTCAAGTGAGAATCCCAAACTTTCGGCCAATAAACTTCTTGTTCCAGCGATCGTATCTTCTCCTCTTGAAGTGTTTCTTGGAACTCGCATGTTCGTCTATCAGCAAATCGATCCTAAGTTACCACCTTTTTGACGGGTGAATACATTCCTCATCACAATAAATTAGCCTCGGTCTAATCTACCGCGATGCGCAGGAAGTCGTGGTTTGCGAATTTTCAGCTGACGGAGGAAGAGGAATCAGACTAAAATAGCTCCTCCTCAATGGACCTTTACGGCATTTCACTTCTGGCATCTGAGCCCATGTGCGGCATGCGTTATACAAATTATATACCGCGTTATCCATTACGCACTATAACACTCCTAGCCAAGTCACCGGTGTATAGAAGATGTAAGAGAGCTTGAAGTCGCCTAACGTTAGTTTTTACTTCATCACTAAACTGAATGCGCTTTTACATTATTATGAAACTTAAACGCGTGTTTTTTAAAACTGTTAACTGACGGATAAATCGGTGTCATTCAAGGCTGATGGTCAGCTCCTTAATATGACCCTTATGCAACTAAATAGTGTGAGGCTCGTGACCCCTCACCAAAGCTCAGTACGTTTGTTGTCAGAGCGGCAGGTTAAGCGTAGAGCGTATACATGGGCTGTGTAGCTGCTTCAACCCTGGCCTTTGTGAAAAGACAACTGTGAACAGGAGCCTCGTTTTGGAGAAAAGTGCTTGGATGCTTGAGTAGAAAATTACATTTAGTAGTA
The DNA here is from genome assembly GCA_017591395.1 of Schistocephalus solidus. Taxonomy (NCBI): domain Eukaryota; kingdom Metazoa; phylum Platyhelminthes; class Cestoda; order Diphyllobothriidea; family Diphyllobothriidae; genus Schistocephalus; species Schistocephalus solidus. The sequence goes on from WEDG01002483.1 coordinate 130,645, forward strand.
TTTAGTTTGTTGTTGCACCCTTTGGTTAGTTTCTAGCAATAGGCTGTTGTTTTGTCTCAATAGTGTCGCAGCGGCCAAGGGCGTCATAGACTCGGAAGGTCTGGGCATAATCCTCCGTGAGCCCTTTCTGGCATATTACTACGCGGAAGAACTGCAGCGGGAAAGCAGCCCTGTATCCAGCTTCCGACTTCTCCATTACAACGGTCTTGCTGCTTCCAATTCCAACGGCAGGGTTTGTGATTTCTTTTAAAAAATCCGTTTTTCGTTTATCCGCATTTGTAGCTGTATATCGTGACTGAAAACCCTGTAGTTCTAACCGATTTATAAATTTATCAGTCTCCCACGAAATAAATTAATGCATCTCAAAAACCCTTGTCCCCCTAACTACAGATTCGTTACCGTTACGGTGAGGCTAATCTTCTTGATCCAGTTGACGACACTAACCCCACCGGAAGCTCTCCCCTCGATCGTTGTTTGAAGACTAAGTGGCCAACCATCAGAGTGACGTGGAGCAATGAACCGACTCCCTCGCTGAACTAGGCACACCCTAAACCGCATTATCTCTGCTGCATATGGCCACAGCGACTTCTGTTTACCTCCGCCTTCCCTGGCATTTCTTTCTGTTAGGTATCTCTTATGCGCGTGAGTGTCGGGACATGGCTACTACCTTTTCAAATGTTTATGCTCGAAACCAGTTAGTTATTTGCTCCTCAATGAGAGATGTTCCTTTTCATGCGTATTTATATTGTAAGCAATGCCCTCTAAACAGGCTACGTGGTTGATGCGTTGGACCAACACGGGGGCCAAATTAGGGCACGGCAGGCGTTATTTGGGTTGCGCTCCCATAACAAATGCCGAACATGGGAGGTGTGGTGGCACGCCTAAAGGCGGCTAGGACTTAGGGGACCCAGCCGCGCCAGCCACCTGCGTCCTCTCCCGCCTCCGGTCTTCTTGACTCTGTCTTGACACCGGGCTCAGGTTGGGGAGGAGGAGAGAGTGCGGTAGATGCAGCGCAAGTCTACTATCACTTTAAACTAAATCACGCGCAAGTCACCGTCCCTGCTCCACTTTCCCATGGAGCATACGGTGGAAATCGTCGGACTACGACGGTCAAACTGTCGATATTGTAAGCAAATATTCTTTGCTGCGTCCATCTATTTATAAGAGTGCGAACTTGCTCTTTTTTAGTTGACGCTGTTAGTGGGTTTCGATGGCGCAGCTTATTTAACTACGTGATGCACAGAAGCAAAGACTTCAAGGCTATTCTTGGCATTTAATAGTATAAAAAAGTTGAAATCACATAAAAGCTTTTCAAGAGTGGGCGTCTTCGGCTTGCTGTACGGTCCTAAAAATCTCACTTAGGAGGCCATGCATATCTACCGACAATGTCGAAGGGGTGTAACTACCGCGTGAGGAAGTCGTGGACCGCTGCCGCTAACCTCTTATAAGTCACTGCACTCCCGGAATCGGGGTGGGAGATCACAACAGGCTGGCCGCGGTCATTTGTGACCGACATCATAGGTTCAATGGGCAAACGGCAAAGAAGGGGAGTACTATACTCAGCAGCGAGTTTTGCAGCACCAGAGTCAGAGCCGGCAGTGTCATCTAGTTGCCACAGGTCTGTTTGCGTTTTGCAGCAGGGACATACAAAGTGTGACATGTTTTCCACGATACCAATCAGGGGAACCTGTAGGGAATGAGGGTTTGGGTGAGCGGGTTCCGTTACAAACTAAGGAGCAGTAAAAGCATAAATAGACAAACTTCAAATGATACACGTCAATAAGACCTTATACCCCATTAAATAATCATAAACAAACTGAACATAGAACCGGTGCGAAGTATGCGGTCACAAGAAAACTTTTGAGCGCGCCCTTAGCTTACTGCTTCGGTGCATTTATTTGGGCTGCAGTAACTGACTCCTAAAATACACATCTGTGTACAGTTCTGAAGTCAGATTACGTAGCGCTAGAAATGCACTCCATGAATATATCTCTTACTTGTCTCTGCTCGGGAAGTTCACAAGGTATTTGATCGTCTCTAAAGGGCAACACTGCAAATGAGCAGGGGGTTCATCCGTCAAACAAGAGAGCGCGCCTGGTAGGTTAGTGGCCTGAATGGCTCAGAGGGGTTCCGGCGCAGTGTCGATGTTCCGGGGTGCTATGCAGACATGTGGCTGGTCGGAGACATAAAGGACTTACTTTCAGCTTTAACATCATTTCAATCCCTCGGCGTGTGTCTGCCAGTGAGAGCGAGTGCGAGGTCGTTACAATAACTGCTCCCTGAACAGGTATGTTTTGACTGATAGAGAGTTGCACATCCCCGGTTCCTGGCGGAGTGTCCACGAATAGGGTATCAAGAGGTCCCCAAGCAACCTTTAAGGAGAGAAATGGGGAGGGGCAGCGTGGGCGCATCAAACAAGGTTGAGGATGGAGGATAATTTCCAAATGCTGAGTTTAACCTGTGGAATATTTTCCTGTGTGGTACTATTACCACCAAATGGACACAATGAGACATTGCGTAAACATTGGGGTAGTTCTGTGCAGTTCTCAGCGATGGCGCCTGGATCTAAGACTCCATTAAATGGGTGTCAAAATGGCGACTAAAGGCATTTAAACCTATGGGTAAAACGTCGCCTATGATTACGAGCAGGGGGTGATGGAGAAATAACTTTCGGGATGGCTAAATATTGTTCGCGTTAAATGAAGTAATAAAGAGGTCCTGGACATGGAGCAGACGGCTCATAAAACTGAATCAGGTCACCTAAAGAAATTTACTTAATGATTTATACTCTCTATGCTAGCTTAAAAGAGACCATAACAAGACGTAGTCAAAAGTAAAACTAACTAGGCTTATTGAGACCTAACGCTGGATGAAAAAGAAAACAGTGTAGAGAAAAGAAGCCAAGGGCGCTTACCTTTCTGAGCAGTTGTTGGATTGCACTCATTACCATAAGTCCGCGCCACACGACGGCAGAATCCTTCTTTATCAACGAACCCATTGACATCGTTTTGATGCCATAGTTTTGCAGAGGAATAATTAATTTTTTCTCATTTACTTCGGGTTCTATGCCTTCTAGGCTCATCATTTGGGGAATTGAAGGCCCGAAAACATCTGCATCCATCAGTCCTATTCGAAAGGCCGAATTGAGCATGGTATACGCAAGTGCCAGGTTGACCGCAACAGTCGATTTTCCTAACAAGGATAGTAAGCGTTTTAAAAAAATTACCTACACCACCCTTGGCTGAGGCAATTAACACGACATTTTGAACGCCAGCTATAGGAAGCTTTTTTGGCAAACCTTTCGAAGTCGAGATATTTTTACCTTTCGCGCCTAGGCCTATCAAGCTACTGCGCAAAATCCTTGAGATCCACATGACCCGAAATTAGAACTTCCTAAAAGGTACACAGAGAGTAAATGACAGAGGTACCAGAATTGTAGAGGGAGATGATATGCGAGATGAAAGTAATGGGAGAAAAGAGTTTTTAGGGTTGAATCGTATCATAGTATAATAAATGCAATATTAATTTGATATATTTTCATCTTATTGGAATTCAGTCTGTTATAATTTGTTCCAATTTGACTTCGTATATTGGTTTGGCAGGCTGCCCAATGATGGGATGGCTCAGAACAGAGTCAGGCTATCTTTATTCCTTTTGTGTGGCCTCAATTACACTCACAATCATATGGGATCTGAGCCGCTCCTTGCCCTATATATCATAAAAACCTAGTCAATCCTGCGCGGGCCGTGTATGTAGCGCGTGTTGTCTAGCTTCGCCAGCCAGGCCAGTTAGCTGGAGAGAAGGTTGCCCCGCGAGTCTACTATAAATATAAACAATTTCAAGGGCAGGTCACCGTCCCTGCGCCAATCAATCTGTGGGGGACACTGAACATTGTAGTTCACGGTGTTCAAATTTTCGGTAAGCGCCCTCGGTCTACTGGGGAGGGTAATCGTTCACAAGTGCGTCTTAAAAGCCACAGAAACAACAACCAAACTTGTGCCTGCGCTTTTGGCTAGTAATATTGTCGGAGTAAAGTGTAACACCCATGATATATAGAAATATACAGAAGAAAACCGGAAGGCAATCCCTGGGATCAGGTGTTTATTCATCCGACGCTTCCAAAACTGATGCGAGCCAATCGTCACGGGATAACGCAATACGCTATCGAGAACAGAAGTCTAAGCACCCAGACGTTGAAAGCCAACAAAAACATTGCCATACTTCCAGCCGACAAAGGATGGTTAACAGTTATTCTGAACAAGGAGGATTACGTCAAAAAATTCGAGACACTTCAGCGATAGAACTGCCTTCATCCCTCACGAAGATTTTAGTGAACAAATATCAACAAGGACCTGACAAGTTTTCGGAAGTAAAAAAGTAATAACGCAGGCTGACTGGCGAAAGAAGAAACCAAAGTATACAGCGCTTTCGAGATTCTATGGCCTTCATAAACTAGGAACCCTCCTACGACTGTTCGTTTCTCTGAGAGGCCCTCCAACTTTATGCATAGTCAGGTCACTGTTTAAACGTCTCAGGTTTCAAACTCAGGGTTTGTTAATAACCGTCCACTCAGCTGAAAAATTGATACAAAGGTTACAGGGTGTTCGGCCTACGGATGGTGAATTGATAGTATCTTTCGATGTGACATCACTTTTCACCTCTATCCCGCAAAATCTCGCAGTTGAAACCATGCAAATCCTGTCGGAAAAGCATTGTAACACGCCAGACATACAACTTAAAATAAGTCACCTTTTCGACCTAAACTACCGCTGGAGCACCTTCATCTTCAGTGGAACCGTGTACGAAAAAGTCAAAGGTATAACGATGGGATCGCCGTTGTCACGCCTGATTGCTGAGGCATTATTGCAGTGACTGAACCACAATTGTGGGTGCGGTATGTTGATGAAACATTTTTATTAGTCGGGATATGATTTGGGATTTACAAAGAATCTGCACTCTATCTGCCCCCGATATCCAGTTCATGATGGAGGAAGAAGACGTGCTGGTATACAGAAACTCAAAACAACGGTTAACAGGAAGTTTATAAATACATCTCGTAATATGAGTTACTTTAGCAACTACCCCTCGCACAAACGCCGTTGCGTGATAACACTGAGCTGCCGAGCAGAAACCCGTTGCACAGAACAGGGTTGAGGTCCAATTTCTGCGGAAACCCACTACGGTTTGGCAGTTTTGTTGAAAAATGCAGGTGAAAGCCAAAAGAAGAAACCCAAAGGGGCGGCCATTAGTATAATGCTAGCGACCAACGCCTTAAGTAACTTGTGTATCCAAAGAATTCGCTAGAATGGTGAGCGAATTTGGAATTGGCGTCATTCACAGACAGGAGGCAAAAATCAGCCAGTGACAAATGCAACCTAAAGACTGGATTCTCAGGAACCAAAAATCCGACTATTTATCAGATAAACTGCCATCGTGGTCAGGCCAATTATGTTGGCGAAATAGGAAAACAGATACGCACGAGTTTGACGAGAACGAACTGTCTGTGAGGATAAACTTTCTTTGGTAGCCGCTCACGCGTACTCACCAGGGTGCGGCTTTGATTTCAAGAACGCGAAGATAATGGGTCAGTCGGAGACCGAATTTCACGTCTTCTGCATGAATCGTGGCACTCGACAGATACCTTGATTAATAGATATATATAACTACCAGATGTTATAACATCTGTCCGATGCCTAACACCGATTAGGGTTGGAAGTGACAATTTGACGAAGGGTCACCAATAGAAACCAGCTGAAGTGTAAAAGTACTTGCTCTTACCCTTAGGCGTTATGATCTTATGGCGGCAATTTTCCAAGGTGAATAATAGCAATCATCAAGGGTATCCGCTGTGTAAAATCTATTGGCCAACTCAAAATGTTCGGTCTGGCGTTGTAAGTCTACTTAGGGCACAAGGCTCTCGCACATGTATTCGTACCTTGTGATTTTTAATGTCACGTGCAGGTTGTAGATCTCTTGATTTGGGTATCTACGAGAACCCTTGACAGATAATTTTGTCTGGTAGTTCATAGAGTCTCAGAGGCTACTGAGGAAACTCCAAAAAAGGGTAAAACAGGATCTGCTGACATTCCAAAATATATTGAATGATACACAAGAAACTGGTCTGATAGTCGAAATCAAAAAGATCTTTCGATTGGGACCACTCTTTAGAAATGAAAGGCATGAGGTTCGAACCAGACCATTAAAAGTCGTCGTGGGGAACAAACAGCAGGTAGATCTAGATCTAGCCGCCGATCGGATGCAAATAATGACAATGGTAGTGGAATCGAAAAGTCGTCAATACAAAGGGGAACAAAACTTGAAAATTGTTGACAACAAAATCGTCAAAACGGTGCGCTCGTTTTTATGGGAACATCCGGTGAATTTGACGGCAACCACGCCGGTCAAAAGCCCTACCAAATGCCTAAAGATTCGATCCCTGACAGGGAACTGGATATATTTTGCGAAATATCCAGCAATAATCGCCATGTGCAAGAAAGAACCAACAATCTTCAGAAATCAGGGGAACAAAACAAGATGACAATGATGTACACAAATGTGCAGAGTCTATTGAAAAAATGGATGAAATCAAACTGTTCGTGAACCATTTACAACCTGACTTCATAGCTCTAACTGAAATATGGTTAAATGAACAAACCGCAGACACAGAAGCCAGGATAGACAGATTGCAGCTTATCCACATGGATAGAAACGGACGTAGGGTTATTGGAATCGCAATGTTCATGCGAGAAGGCATTGACTTCATTCCGGATGGGCCCGCACCAAATAAGAACTCGTCTTGCGAAATACTTAGTTGTAAACTGATAGTCCCAAACCAACCAGACCTCCATATTGCCGTGGTATATTGACCCCCAGGACAGCGAACGGACACGGACGAAGCACTCATCACAGAGGTAAAACAAATCTACCGTAGCAAACACTAATAAATACTTGGAGATTTCAACGCTCTCGATATCGATTGGGTGTCAATATACTGCTCGCGATCGGAAAATTCATTCAAACAAAAATTACTTCAGTTGGTAAATGACGAGTTTCTTACCCAACATGTTGCAATGGAGAAGCGGGTTCCGAAATGGGCAGCAGTCAAGCTGTTTGGATCTAATAATTGGTAGAGACGACAATTGCATCTTCGCTTTAAGTCCTTACGTACCCCTTGGACGAAGTGATCACTGTGTTCTTGCATGGGAGTACAGTCATTTTTCTGTACCCAAACGTCGTGCAGTTAGGGAGATAAATGTATGGAAAGGGGATTATCCCATAATGAAAGAATTACTAAATGGGATACACTGGAGCCCTGCACATTTACCTGACCTAAACGCTGCCTGGTTCTTTCAGTAGTAACTTGATTCAGCAGTTGGTAGAGAAATTCTGTCCACTTAAAAGGCGATCGTGCGTCTTCCGACCCGAGTAGGTAACATCAGAAATAAAAAGAAATCTCAAGAAGCAAAGAAGACTGTGGAAAAAATATGCCAGATATCAACAACCCGAACATTTTTTCGCTTTTAATATTTATATATTTGTATATTTTGAAGGGTTACAGGCATTGCCCTTGATGACCCTATTAATGTCAAGTTAGCATTTCATGTGTACAGTCAAAATAAAATGGTGTACATTTTAAAATGTTTGAGTCAAAGTATAACATAACATCAAATGCGTTTTCACAGCCATAGGCGAAACATTGTGGAACAAAATTAGAGCCCGAAAGATTTTAAAAAGGCTGGTTTTAAGTAACCATGTTGTGAAAGTCATCTTTTGTCAAATATAATGCCATCAAGCCTTCTTTTAAAATCAGTTATGCTGTCAGAGATAACCGTCTCGCTTGGTAACGAGTTCCAAGGTCGTACCACTCGTTGGCTGAAACAAAACTTCATGAGGTTAAATCGCGTGCGTTCGCTATTAACCTTGTAAGGATGACCACGCAGATGAGTTGTGCAGGCAAAGTCGAAGAAATCCTCCGATCTCAGGGAGGAATCATGGCCCCGGATAATCCGGAATGTCCAGAGCAGGCTACACCATAAGTGCCTGTAGGAAAGAGGAAATAAGTCAAGCTTTTTCAATCTGTCTTGGTACGGTAAAGTCTTAAGACCGTCAACCATCTTCGTTGCTCTCCATTGCACCTGTTCGAGGAGGTCAACATCTTTCTTCATCAATGGTATCCAGGCTGGTATTCCGTAATCTAACTGCGGTCTCACAAAGACGCCATAGACTTTTCCGAAGAGATCAGGGGGGAATATTTTAAACGCACGTCTGATCTAATGTAGTGTACATGTCGCCTTCTGGACTGCTTTCTTACAGTGTTCTGAGGGCATCGAATTCGCAGTTATCCACATGCCCAAATCTTTGTATGTTTCTACCTCTTTTAATGCAGTGTCATTAATAAAGTACTGGTGTCTCAGAGATACTTTTTCGACCGGCGATTATGTGTAGGATCACGCACTTGGATACATTAAACTTAAGAAGCCACCTAGCCGACCAGGCACTTAGTTTGTCGATATTCGATTGTAACCCTTTTGCGTCATCAGCGCAGCTGACTTCAGTCCATATTTTAATGTCATCTGCAAACATGACAGCTTTACAATCTAGGTCATTGAGACAGTCGTTCACGTAGATTAGGAAGAGTAGGAGGCCCAAAAACAGAACCCTGTGGAACACCACTTTTCTACTTTTGCCCATTCTGAGCTAGAGTTTCCAATAACAACTCTCTGTACTCTGAAAGACAAGAAACACTTGATCCAATTGAAAAGTTTTCCTTGAATTCCTACGTTCCAAATCTTCTGTAAAAGAAGCCCGTGTGGTACACTATCAAAGGCCTTTTTGAAGTCAAAAAATACAACATCTACTGCATGACCCTTATCTGTGGCCTTTGTCCATTTCTCGTGCGACTGAAGGGCATTCGTGAGACAGGAGCATCCTGGACGGAAGCCGTGTTGGGCATCGCATAGGATTTGGTTGTTTTCCAGATAGCGCATTAAATGCCTCTCGATAATACTTTCAATTATTTCACACGCTATGCAAGTTAAACTGACAGGGCGGTTATTTTCACAGTCGAGTCGTGAACCTCCTTTATAGATCGGGGCGATGAATGCGCACTTCCATTCTTCCGGGAGTTTGCTTTCTTCAAATGACTTTTGGAATATGATGGACAGTGGTACACACAGTTCGTTAGCAAGTTCTCTAAGTGCTTATGTAGGAATTCTATCCAACCCAGGCGACTTGGCAGGCTTTATACGGAGTAATTCGGTTTTAACTGCGGTCGGTGAAAAGTCTAGGTCTAGGTCCTCTGTTGTGGATGAGGAGGAGGTGGAGGAGTAAGGGAAAGGGGGGTACACATTGTTTGACAAACTGGTTGAATAGCAGCAAAATTATTAGGCTCTCTGGTGAAGACGGTCTGGAAGAATTTGGAAAGAAGGGATGCTTTAACCTGGTCGCCGGTCTCCAGTTTTCCGTCTGCAGACCAAAGGGCAGGAATCATTTCCTGAATTATCTTTGTACTCCGTATGTAGCCATATAGCATTTTGGGGTGTTCCAACGATTTTTGCAGTATGTTTATTTCAAACTTCATCCGCAGCTTAGCAGCCTCACATTTACAAACGTTGCGTTGCTGCTTATATTCCCGTAAGTGGGCATCGGAGCCGATTTGTCTGTACCGCCTCCAGAAGCGATTTCTTTTTTTGAAAGAGGCCTGCAAGTTTGAGTTTATCCACTTTGGACGGTTTGTGGTTGTCTTTCTCCTGAGAGGACAGTTGAGGTAAACAATCCTTTTCAATAACGAGCTCAATGTTGTCCAATCTTTATTGGTTTCACCATGTAGTTCTGTTTCCCAGGATATCTCTGACAGTTGTCTTCTCATAAGTGAGTAGTCCCCCTTCCAAATGTTTCTTACTCAAGTATCGGGTAAATTTGGTTTGGAAAACAGTGAGTACTCGAAGCACAGTGTAATGGGATCACTTGACCCTAATGACGGTTGATCCTGTAGGTCTAGCACATTTTCCTCATCTCGGGTAAAAATCAGGTCAAGACAGTTTGACTGTTGTCCTTCTCTCGTCCGTGTTCCAAAGGTGACGTAATGAGAGAGAAGTTTGTCTGTTGCCCATTGTAGTAGTTTGTGGTTGAAGTTATCTGGCATTCCCTGCGCAGTCCATGTTTTCCAGTCAATATCAGGAACGTTAAAATCCCCAACAATGAGGACATCTTTCTTCTCACTGGCTTTGTAGAGTTCCGTTATGAGAATGAGATCCTGATCGGAAGTCTGATAAGGCGAACGGTACACAACCGATATCGTCAGTGGTCTGGAATACTTAGCAGATATAGTAATGCTTAAGAATTCCACATCCCGTAATGGAATATGTATGTCAGCCACTGCGGTCAGCTTGCGAGTGACATAAACTATGACTCCTCCTCCTCGACTTGGTCTATCTCTCCTGAAGTGCTGATATCCTCTGAGTGATATTTAGGAATCAGTAATTTTTGCAGTAAGCCACGTTTCAGTGAAAGCCATAATGTCTGGTTTACTTTCGTCAACAACGTTTCGAAGTTCGTCCAGCTTGTTGAACAGGCTTTGTACATTTGCGGAGATGACTTTCAATGTTCGATTCGTCGAGGAGACCCAGCCTTCATCGTTACAGGTTTTAGCCACAGGAAGGACACATTTATCTGGACTATTTGACCGTCTTTGATTTTCAGCCGTTTCTCTCCTCTGCCAATTCTCTCCATCAATTCTTTCCACAGTTCCCTCATTTTCAGCCGTTCCCTCGGCTCGTAGTCCGGCTGAAAAAACACTTGTTTGTGCGATTCCCGTAAATTCCTTCTTCCTTCTAACAGAAGTGCTGCCTGGGTTTCATTTTCTAAAATAATTTTTTAGAGGCCTTGGGGATATTCTCATGTCGCGGCTGGGGTCTGCTTTGCCTAGTCGGAAAGCTTTTTGCACGGTGTAAATTTCCCCTTTCTTCAGGACTGCACTAGCATATTCATGAAGAAGATTTAGATCGTGTGTCACTCGTTCCTTCGGAATGCAGGACGTGGATTCTGGGACACCCCGTATTACGATATTTCGTTTACGATTTATGAGTGAGGTCCTAATTTGCCCGCCCACGCTAGGTTGGGAGTTCACAGAGGTGGCGTTACTCGTGGATGCTGGCACGGTGTAAATTTCCCCTTTCTTCAGGACTGCACCAGCATGTTCATGAAGAAGATCTAGATCATGTGTCACTCGTTCCTTCGAACTGCAGGACGTGGATTCTGGGACACCCGTTTTACGATATTTCGTTTACGATTTGTGGGCGAGATCCTAATTTGCCCACCCTCACTAGGGTGGGAGTTCACAGAGGTGGCGTTACTCGTGGATGCTGGCACTTCAACATGAGAGTTATTTTTGTCCGATGCTGGGATTCTGGGACTTACATTTTTGGATGATATATTACCTTTGTCTTCTGAAACTCGTTTCTTTATTTTCTGGGATCCCTGCCGGTTGCTCTCTTTCCTTACGGGATACTGTTTAACAGCTAAATCGAGCTCCGTAGACAAAGCGTCATCTTCCTTGTTGGATGTGATGGCTACGGAAGCTGTGCCTGCGTACGTGCGTTTGTCTCCCTCATGTTCCATCGTTAGGGACTGCTTCTTTTCGGGCAAATTGTGAGGAAGTTTCTTTAACTTCTCTATCTCCATCTTCAGCCCCTGCATTTCCTTTTCAATCTCCGAAATTTTTTGAAGAAGTTTAAAGCCTGTCGCACACGCTTCGTCCTCGTAATTGACATCAAAAAAACTTACTAAACTCTTGGCCCGTTTGGCGGGAGGTAATTTTAAGGAAAAATGTCCGGAAATGAGGTCATTCGTATTATGATTTATGTTTATTCCATCATTAAAAATTAGGTCAGCGAATTTGTCGTGCGGCGATAGGTCAGTGGTATCACCGTCGGTGCCCCGGTTCGACCCTCGGCAGTGCCGCATGTTTTGCACGATTCCCGAAGGGTATATTTTTGACTTTTATGATAGATCGCAAAAACGATAAAGGGTGTTAAAAATATGGGACGAAGGTTTTAGCGGGTGCAACTTTATGAATAAAATATCGAAATGACTCAGCCCTCTGCTGACTGGAAGATCTCGTGGAGTTTCTGGCGAGAAGTGCACAGGAGGAGGATATCGGGCGTATCCAGAGAGAGAGAGAGATAGAGAGAGAGGAATACGCTTTATTTTGACGTATAATTCAAAATTTTCAGCAAAAATATAAATGGCTCCATTCACTAAGATAATAGGATAAGTAAACATAATAAACAAGAATCAAAGAGTAAAAAATTGACATCTAGCGCGGAGACATTTCTAGTCTGAGCTTTTTTATTTCAGTCTATTCACACGTAAGGTAGCGTGCTAGAAATGGCAAAACGGAGCACTCGTATGCCATTGTACGGCAGGCTATATGGCGAAAGCCTCGGCGCATCGGACGGGAAGACTTCACAGCAATCAGCTCAGAGTGGAGGGGATGGGTTTCATCATCAAGGATTCGCCCAGCGAATTGTTTGACGGTCGTTAGGTGCCGTTTTGCTATCAAATCCACTAAAACAGTATAAGAAACACCAACAGCAGAAGAGAGCATTCGGAGAATACGTTTCAAAATCAAAAAATCCTTTTCAAGCAAGGCTGGAAAAATCACGGGAGAGCAATAAAGGATGAGGGGAAGAACACATGCCTCTATAAATCGGCACATATGGGCCTGAGGTGTGTGATAGTAACGTAAACGGGAATAAAATTTAGAAGTTTACGAATTTTTGTAAAAAGAGCATCGATATGTTGGGAGAATGAAAGATTCGATGTCAGAGTAACGCCAAGGTACCGAAAAGAGGATATATCGTTGGGAAGGACGGCTGAGAACTGAGAACTAGGGGATGGTCGCAGGTGAAAAAAAACATTGGACAGACTTCTCATGGTTCATTTGAAGGCCATTATCGGACGACGAGGCTGCAACATAGTCAAGGCCATCCTTCAGACACTGGAGATGTGTCTGATTTTTAAGAGGATGACCAACAACCATGTCGTCGGCATATTTGATGTACAGACAGTCATTTGGTGATCTCAAATCATCAGTGTGAAGGGAGAAAAGGTGAGGGGATAAGATGGCACCTTGAAGAATACCGCAGTTGTTTGGAAGGACAGTAGACTTCCGCTTACCGGATTGTACGAATTGAGTACGGGAAGTAAAATAATCTTCAAGTCAAGAGACAACCCAGCCGAGAGAGCCAGACGCGGATGTTTTATTAAGAAGGAGATGGCGCGGGATGGTGTTGAAGGCAGAGGAGTAGTAAAGAAATGCGCATGCGTACGCACGGCCGTCCTTATCTTAATCTCATAGAGCCGAATGTACTACAAGGGCAACAGCATCTAGGGTACTACGCTGGGCCTTATAGGCAAATTGTAATGGGTCGGAGAAATTGGAGGAAAAAGGCTTAATTATATCGAGAGCGACTCGTTCGGCAATCTTCAGTAAAGTGGAAGAGCAGGCTATAGGACGGAAAGATTTAGGACCAAAATTAGCGGACTTTTTAGGGATGGGAGTGATTCTTACTGAACGCCAAATGTCAGGAATCTTTGACTCCATGAAGGACATGTTTATAAGGTGTGTCAAAATAGGGAAATCTGAGAACAGCAGTATTTTAAAACAAATGGTGAGACTTCATCCGGCCCAGCAGCAGTTGAACCACGAACATTTTTCAGATGTTTCTCCACTGTTGCCACTGACACGGGAAAAAAAACGCTTGGTAGTAACGAAAGGTTGTTTGTGGGGGGATTGGAGTCAGTAGAAGTATGGATAAAATGTTTGTTTAGATCGTCTAAATCAGCAGCAACATGTGCCAGTTTACCACATTGGCCAGTGAGACGCTTAAGCTTTCAACAGAGTTCAGCAGAGGAAAGCCGAAAAGAAGGTTTGGACGGAGAGGCAAAAAGTTGACTAACAAACAAATCATTTAGTCTGCAAATCTCCCTTTTTATTAAGATGTTAACCTCCTTTAGACAGCCTCGGAGGCCTAGCTTGTAAAGAAGTTCTTTTTTACGTCTTGAAGATTTTAGATAAGGGGAAGAAATTCTGTCAGGTCGGACCAAAACTGTATCAAGAGGACAACAAATATTAAAAATTTCTTTTAAAAATGTTGTAAGGAAGCTAGAACACGACTCAACATAGGATTGACTGAGGAAGACGGGAATAGTGTATGATATGTAAGTCTGGAGAAGTCAAATATTTTCCGGGGATGTGTCGTGAACCTTAACTTTCCTTTCGGGTTTGATTAGGAGCGCACGTGTAGAAGCGGAGTAAATTTTTGGAAGGCCAAATAATACAGAGTGATCGGAACCAGATAATGGAGCTCTGTTCTTAACAAGGAAGAACTTGGATTGGTTAGTCAAAACGTGATCAAGAGGGGCATCGGCGCGAGTATTAAAGGAAACAAGGTCATCAAATCCTAATAACGTAAAACGGACGTAAATTCACACGATTAAAATCACCACATAAGACAATAAGATGCTCGCAGGACAATAAAGCAAGTTTTTCCGAAAGAACGTCAAAGAAACGGTTAAGCGCACCATCACAGGTAGAGGGGGGAATATAGATACTAACAAATATGATGCCCTTAAATGTATATAAAAATCGGGGCTTACAGATGACAGCAATAACATCTATCAAATCCTCAGAGTAGGAAAATAAGGACTTACAGTTAAAACACCAATCCTTATTGAACAAAATAGCCACCCCACCACCTCTACTGGAGCATGAAGATTTTCGATCTGCTCGAAAGCAACAGAAAGACGGGGGGCTAATTAACTGTGCGTCAATGTCACTGTTTAACCATGTCTCTTGATGACAAATAACTTGGGTCTTACTATGTTCTTTTTTCAACAAAAGTAACTCCATATAATGAGTTTTGTTGAAGATCGAACGACAATTTGTTGAAAGAAAGCCTGGAATTGACAGTTAGTCGTTCGGTTGACGCTTCAAGGCGAATTGCCAACCGCAGCGTTGTTTTTCCGCTGCGCAGGTTTTTGTTGATAAAAGCGTGAAGACGTGAGCACCGGGGAATCACACGTCCGACATTTTGGCCGAAAAGTGCAACAGCTGGCTTCATGGAAATTATTCGGTAAATTTTTCAGTTTACGTGCATTCAAAAAGGTACTAGCGTAGTGTAGAGATGACCTTATAAACATAGTTCAGACAAACAAATAAACGTAAAAAAAACGGAATATCAAATAAAAATAGGTAGAGGAGTGTACAGTTACAGAAAATTTCCTCGTGAATGGAGAGCAAACAAAAATGGCGGCTCAAATTCAAAAGCCCGTTATTTTTTTGCAGTAGTCTTGTGAGGAGGAAGAGTATGTCGAATAGAATCCAACGCTTGATAAATAAAGTCCACAAGAGTGACTAGTAGACTGAAATCCCGAAAGTAGTAAATTCCTCGGAGGTCGAAAATTTTAAACCGAATTCGAAGGGCGCGGACGTTAATTACCGTGGTATATTAACCCGCAGGACAGCGAACGGACACGGACGAAGCACTCATCACAGAGGTAAAACAAATCTATCGTAGCAAACACTAATAAATACTTGGAGATTTCAACGCTCTCGATATCGATTGGGTGTCAATATACTGCTCGCGAACGGAAAATTTATTCAAACAAAAATTACTTCAGTTGGTAAATGACGAGTTTCTTACCCAACATGTTGCAATGGAGACGCGGTTCCGAAATGGGCAGCAGTCAAGCTGTTTGGATCTAATAATTGGTAGAGACGACAATTGCATCTTCGCTTTAAGTCCTTACGTGCCCCTTGGACGAAGTGATCACTGTGTTCTTGCATGGGAGTACAGTCATTTTTCTGTACCCAAACGTCGTGCAGTTAGGGAGATAAATGTATGGAAAGGGGATTATCCCATAATGAAAGAATTACTAAATGGGATACACTGGAGCCCTGCACATGTACCTGACCTAAATGCTGCCTGGTTCTTCAGCAGTAACTTGATTCAGCAGTTGGTAGAGAAATTCTGTCCACTTTAAAGGCGATCGTGCGTCTTCCGACCCGAGTAGGTAACATCAGAAATAAAAAGAAATCTCAAGAAGCAAAGAAGACTGTGGAGAAAATATGCCAGATATCAACAACCCGAACATTTTTTCGCTTTTAAGAATCAGCGTAATCAGTGTTGGAATTTTCTGAGAAAACAACGATCAGCCTTGTAGTCAGAACGAAAAAAGGAAATAAGGAAAAACGAAATCGGGACTCCATTCCTTGTTTAAAGACTATCAGGGAAACAGATTAACCGATAACTCTGATAAGATCAGCCTCTTATCCAATTTCTTTATGTCCGTATATACAGAGGAACCACCTTTTGACTAGGAGGGATAAAACAGTACTGCAACATCTGCAAAAAAGAAGCATGGTGTCGTTCCTAATGGACATAGTAAGAATAACTCTGAAACAGCTACAGCCCACTAAATCACCTGGCCCAGATGGTATATCCGCAAAAGTTCTCAATGAACTCACCGACCAGCTGGCCTCTCCGCTCTCCAAGTTAGTTGAAAGTTCAATGGAGGCGGGGGCTCTGCCTACCGAGTAGAAGATAACCAATAAACCCCCATCTATAAAGGAGGAGAGAAGACATGACCAAACAGTTTCTGACTAGTCAGCCTCACAAGTATTTGTTGCAAAATGATGGAGAAGATAATAAAAACGGAACTGATTAGGCATCTTGAAGAGAATAACTTGCTTAGTTCATCTCAACATGGATTTCGAACAGGTCGATCCTGCCTCACAAACCTGCTCACATCTATGGAAAGTTGGACAAAATCATTAGAAATGGGTTTGTCAGTCAATGCGGTCTACATTGACTTTAGCAAAGCCCTTGACAGGGTTCCACGCAGATGTCTGATCTTTAAGCTGCGTCAAATATGTGTGACTGGCAACCTATTCAATGGTTGGCCGACTTTCTCACAGGCAGGCGCCAGCGTGTTTGTATTGAAGACGCCAAATCTCACTGGGAAACCGTTCACATTGGAGCTCCGCAGGGGAGCGTTCTGGGTCCAATTTCGTTTCTGCCCTGATTGTCTGACATGCGTGAAGTTAATTTTCGATGACGATCTGAGGTTATGAAACTTGATTGAAAAACAAGAACATGCGCAAAAATTACAATAAAACTTAGATCGCTTGCAAACTTGGTGTGATAAGTGGCTGTTGAACCTTAATTTGAACAAATGCCAAATAACCCGACTGTGGTCTAGTTCCAGAATGATGATTAGGTTTGAATATAAGAACTTCATCAGTGGTCACCAACTCCAGGAGGTAAATATTCTAAAGGACTTGGGTATATGGATAACACCCACTGTCAAACCATCGTCGCACTGTGTGAAGATAGCAAAGAAAGCTTTGTGTATCTTAGGCGCAATCAGGAGATCCTTCGTTTAGTTTGACAGAGAGCTTTTCGGGCGCGTGTTTGGAACATTTATCCAGCCTTTGTTGGAATATTGCGTTCAGGCGAGCCGCCCTTGGAGAAACATGACTACGCTCCACTGGAGAAAGTTCAGTGGAGGGCGATGAAACTAGTCAGTGGATTGGAATGCCATCCCTATGACAGCTGACTAGAAAGACTTAAACTTTTACTCTCTCTCTTATAGGCAATACAAAGGGGATATGATCTAAGTCTTCAAACTGGTCAGAGGATTTAATTGTGCCTTTCAAATGGCCGAATTTTGAATTGGCAAACATGATAAGTCTCCGAGGTCACCAATCCAAACTGAAAATAAAACACGCCAAACTTGAAGTGTGAGCCAACTTCTTTTCCCAACGGGTGATTGAAGAATGGAACAAACTGCCAGCTTCGGTTGTTCAGGCTGAAAGCGTGGAAATGATTAAAAGAAGGCTATATGCATTTTAACTTGACAGACATGTTTTTAGTCGACAGCAATGATCGATATACTAAAACGACTATCGCCATGTAACATTTGCCTATATTGCTAGTGTCTATCCGTGAATAGGGTTTACAAAGGCTCTGCCTCTCTCCCTTATATACACAGAATTATACTGAATTATAGTAAAGCTAATATCAGCGAGAGTAAAAGAATGATAGGTACCAATTGCGCAAGCCTTTTTTGACGACACGATCGGAAGGCAACAGTGAATTAATGTATTTTCACTTTGGAAGAGGCCTTGCTTAAAATCAACGGAGAGGGTAGCAATGTCGTTTGTAAAAATTAGGTCTAAAATATGCTTGTCTCTCGTTGAAGAACGGACCAGCTGAGACCAATTCGAAAACTTACTGGTATCTAGGAAAGGCTGAAATCTGGGTGGACAAAAGCTTGATATCTAGTCAATTTCAGGAAAATTAAAATCTCCAGTGAGTATTTTAATCTTAAAATTGAACTCCAAAACCAATTTAGAAATATCACAAAGTTTTGCATCATCATCGGATGATGAATAATGTGGGCTGTAAACGCATCCTAGAAACCCCGTATTGTCGGGGCAACAAGATAATAGATGCGAAGCTGTTATTACCAGAGAATGACGTGGCGACTAGATCGAACGGGGGGTGCTTAAATGAAGCTTCAATATATAAAAGACAACCACCACCACGCTTACTAAAGCGGCCTTGGCGGTAGAGATCATACTGGTCTATGACAAGCAAAGAGTCGGAAATTAAGGGATGGGTCCAAGATTCAGTTACACAAAACATCGGGCATCAACTCGAAAGCAATGGCTCTGATTTGAGCCATCTTATTTATAACAGACCAAGCATCTGCTTCGCCATCGCCAGCAAACGGTTGCAGCGCTACATCAATTAGAGCATGACACACCAGGAAAAAGAAATTGATATCAAAAAATTAAACATGGCTCAAGGACACCCTGAATCAAATTAAACCACTCCCAACGAACGAGCTTCAGAAGATCTAGCACTTACAATGTCTACTTACACCATTTTAGAACCACCTTCGGAAATCGAGGTTATTAAGACCTTCCGTCTTGGAAAACGGTTGGACAAGGCATCAGCATCAACACGTTTTCGACCTCTTTGAGTCGCTCAGATCAATAGCAAACATTCCATGCTAGATCTTTCCGGGCGCTTTAGGATAAAAGGCTCCAACTCAGGCATTTTTACAACGGGTTTTCTCACCAGTGGCAAGACTGAATAGTCGTTTACTAGTTGTAGAATTGAGAAAGCGGTTGAACAAGGGGGTAAAATTTTATTATCTAAAATAGCCAAGAAAGGCAGCGTTCATCATTCTTCCATCGGAGATGTCCGGTATGGATTACCGCACAGCCGACGCAAATACTGAATGTTAGTGCTGCATAATAACCTTATTTCACATAAACAGGAAAGTTAACTTTATGTACACCAATGCACAGAGCCTGTTATCAAAGTTTGAGAAGTTGAAGATCCTCCTCTGTGTTCTATCTCCAGGCATTCTCGCTAGAACAGAAACATAGGTGTCCAACACGTGGCCCACCTAGAGTTAACCATTCTGGGCTACCGGCTGTTTAGAAGAGACAGGGAAGGGCGTCAGGTAGGAGGTGCAAAGGCTACTACAACCATTTATTTTTCAAGGCACCCCTAAGACTGAATGTTTTGCCATCAAGGACTAAGGTTAAAGCTTCACAAATAATTTAGATATCTCGCCACATGCCGATAGAATTACGGCCAAAGCTGGCCAGATTTTGGCTTTATTTCTTATAATTTTTACCTTCCTGAAATTAAATTAAAGCTTTATCGAATGTTTGTCTTTCCCATTATTGAGTATGGCTGCCCAATCTTTGGTTTCATTAACGATTCTAGCTGTTCGTAATTTATTACTGATTATACCTCCTCCTATATCATCCATTTCGAAACGCTCTCTATTCGTTGCTTCTAAGCATAGCTTTATTTGGAATAACCTTCCAATTGATATAAGGTTATCAAATTGCCTATCTGCTTTCAAGCGCAGACTACTTTTTTTATCTTAACACTGATTCAGTTAACATTTTATTTTCCTCGTCCTTCCCGAGCAGCTTTCTCCATGAGTCTGAGAAAGGACCATCGGAAATTTAGGTAACTGTCTTCAAAATTACATTTCCGGGCATCGTCTTCCCCACGAACTAAGATTTCTCCATAACCAATTCCTCAGTCGAACCATCCTTAAACAATCGGGTATTACTGGCGTGCACATTTTGAAGCACCTATGTTTCGTTGACAGCTCATCCTCATCTGCAGTCCATTCGGATTATTGAAATATCTAGGCCTCCCTTCCATCGTCGATTCTCATGGGAAATAGCAGCCCTGAGCGCACATATTGACTTTATCGTAGTCAATTGCCGGATCTTCCGTTTGCGAGCGACGAGCAATCTTTCAGTCAATCTTCACAGCAACTCTTCGTCCGCTGGTCTTTTCAACCATTATTGCCAACTGTTGACAACCTTGATGTGTTCCTCTGTTTTTGCAACCCTGAAGATGATCTCCGCAGTCCCTGGTGATGATCATAGCAGGTTCTGCTGTTTTCGCCACCTTGTCGGTTGACTATGCAGTCATCAAGGTCAAACCTCGGTGATGGTATTGTGACCTCTACAATCTCCTCTTTGTTTCAACCCTGTTGTCTACGATGAGCTCCTCATCTCACACCGCCCTGATGGTTGTGAACAATAGCTCTGGCTGTTATATGATCTCAGTCAAGACAAGAAATGTTCGAAACCCTCACACATTTTCATCAACAGAATGATCCTACCTCACCGCATACTACCAATCCCGTCAGCTCTAGCTATTTATATTTAAATGACAATTTATTTCTCCTATAGTTTTTTTTAAATTAGGGGCTTGCTGAACTCCGCCCAAACTTTCATCGTAGAATTGTTTCACTGCTTCTTTCCTAGTTCACCATACATTCCATATATTGTCGACTATTGTTTTAAAAATGAGGAATCGTTGTGAATTGGATGTGCCTACTATACTACTCATTTCTGTTGTTTATAGGGTTGCTAAGACAGAGCATCAATTATCCACTTGTATTTATTTTAACCACAGGGTTAAGTTCGGAAGGATGGAGCCCTCTGGGCCTTCAAGATACAATTTATTTATTTATTTACTCACGTACCTAAAAACGTGGACTAATAGTATCAGACAAAGCAGATAAATTAACGTGTACGTCCGAGGCAATAGTGCTGTCTATTAAAGTACCATGTTTACCATACCTCGATGTCGTGACAGTCTACTTACCGCCCAGAACGGATCTTACGGCTGACGATCATCTTCTAAGACAGCTAGAAACCTTGCTGCACAGTCAGATATCCTGATAGTGGGCACCTTTAATGTGCATCACATTGACTGGATCGCAGCCTAAGCACAAAACACTTAAATGGCCTTTGACAGTCACCTTCTAAACATAATGCTTAAGTTATTTTTCACTAAAAAATCACGTTTACAACCAGAGTATGTGACTGCCAATAGGCCAATTGCCTTGATCTTGCTCATACAAATTCACAGGACAGCATTGAAGAGGTGTCATGTCTACTCCCTCTCGGTAAAAGTGACCATTTCGTCATGCATTGGTAGTAATCGCTCTTCCCAATATCCAAGAGACCTACGGCAGTCAGGCGAAACATTTGGCCCGGTGATTTCGACAAAATAAAGGCTAAAATCACACGCATCGAGTGGGAATCTGTATTGTCTGGAAACATAATCGAGGACTGGGAACAGTTACGAGGAATAATGTACAGGCTCATAGCAAATCACTGTCCGATATCACGAAGGAGGTTGACAGACAGACCCCTATGGCATACACAAGCCAAAAATTGAGATATACAAAAAGCGGAGGCTGTGATGGAAATACTTACAGAGAGCAGCCCCCATCCATAAGTGCACAAAAACCTCAAAGTAATTGAGTCAAAGGCCTTATTCTCACAGCAAGACGGGAATTTGAAGTGAATCTGCACAACCGTGCACGAACAACCCGAAAAAGTTATACGGTGACATAAGACAGAGCGTGTGAACCAAAGGTCCACTAACCCTGCTGAGGACTGCTTAGGGTAGAAACTTCACTGAAAAAAAAGTGCGAGATCTGATCATCATTCAGACTTTTTCCGGTATGTTTTCCTGATTAAAACTGAATTTAACCCACCCACAAGTGATTTCGAAGAGGCCACGATAATTGAGGCTGTTCAGTTCACCGAAGAGATTGATCTAAAGGAGCTGCTAGAGCTTTAGGGATAAAAATTGTCAGGTTCCGATAAATTACCGGTGAAAATGTTTAATGAACTCACCTGTGAGGTAGCAAAACCCCTCTCTATGCTTTACCATGCATCATTCGAGGCTGGATGTCTACCAACCGATTGCTGAAAATTTATTGAAAAAATGGTTAAGTGGCAACTAATGCAGCTCGTTGAAGAAAACAATATGCTTTCCGACTTTCAGCATGGTTTCCATAGGGGCTGGTCTTGCATGACAAACTTGCTCTACTGTTTAGAACGTTGGACAAAAGCAGTTGATAGTGGGAAAAAGGTACCTGCAGTGTATATCAACTACAAAAAAAAACCATTGATAGCATGTCTCAACATCACCTTGTGTGCCTCTCAGCTGTACAAGAATAAGTGGTAAGCTTATTATATGAATACAAAGCTTTTTAATCAGCCGCTGTTAAATTGTCCTTGCCAATTATCCGCATTCAGTGAAGGTTGCAGTTAGACGTGGTGTTCCCCGAGACTCTGTTCTGGACCCAAATCTGTTTATTATATATGCCAACGAATAGGTAAATGAACTTGATTGCGATGTCATTATGTTTGCCAATGATATCAAGATCTGGAGTATCATCCGACTTGAAGTTGACGAAGAACGTTTACAGACAACTTTTGAGAAATGGTCGAACGAGAGGATAATGCCGTTTAACGTAAAATTGTAACCCCTTAAGAGTTGGCAGAATCAGATAACTGAAAGCGTGGTCTACAGAGGGAACGGCATACCACTGCAAGAAGTAGACGCCCATAAAGATTCAGGTATATGTATCGAGAATTCACTCAAACGGTTGCTTCACTGCTCAAAGGTGGCTAAGTCGGTGATGTCAGTCCTATACCTTTTCAAACGTGCATAATCCTTCAGTGAAGACTGCTTCTTAAACATCTTCCGAAATTTTGTGTGGCAACAACTGACGTTTGCCATCCAAGCATGGAGATCCTGGACGGCTAAGGACCACAATATCCTTGAAAAGTTCAACATTGGTCAACAAAACTCGAAACCAGGACTGTCCTATGAAACCCGATTAGCTAATTTTGACATTCTTTCTTTGAGTTATAGGCAAATGCGGGGAAAACTTATACAAACTTTCCGCATCCTATACGGTCACGACTGCTGCCTAGAACCAGGAGATCTCTTCGAGCTAGCAACCACAACCAAACTACGAGGTCACCCTTTGAATCTAAATTTGACTAGTGCCAGGCTGGATACACGGAAGTTTTTTTTTTCTTCTTCTTCTTCTTAAACGGAGTGGTTGAAGTTTAGAATACGTTTTCAGAGGTTATTGGTATGTCTGCATCCGTGAAAGCTTCAAAATGGAAACTGGATGAGAATTAACAAACGCAACACGATGCTTTCGGACTGCAGTTATCCTGATGCCTTTTATTATTATAAATATATAATAGTACTTTCAATCTTTGTATAACTTCTATTATATTGATTTTGTTTGTTTCTACCCACTGGTAAGCATTCCCTACTAACATTGATCTTACTACCTGCAGTCCAGACCACATTCTAATTTCCGCGTATCCTACGTGCGCTTACAGTACCTACCATATTACGCGCAAAAGGGTGCACATATAACAATAATAATATTTGTATTTAATGCTAGTTTATAGGCATTGTCAGGTGAAATATTCAGTGGGGATTAGGCTGGCAGTGAAAAAACTCCTGAATATATATCATTATAAGTGTTTTCCTATCTTTATGTTATTCAGGAGAAATACCGCCACCTGTAAGGATGATAGCAGTTCAGATCAGGGAAGGGCTAACACAATTGCAGTTTGTTTGCAGTCTCTCTGTCATTTTTAGGAACCGGGATTCTGCCCAAGGCCAGAGTGCATCCATGTACGGTTGCTCACGGTCTACTGAAGAAGTCAACGCGTGCAGGCTGCAGAGACGGTGCCGTATCCCTCAAGGTAACACCTGGGATCGGGTTCAGACGCTACACACTCCGCACTCTATCATGTCGGCCCCCAGAATTCCCGGAAACTGTTCTGAATGCAACATGTCTCCAAATACTGCAACGCACGAAGTAGTTCATCTCTCTGTATATTTTTTGTAGATTTCACATGCACCTTTTGATATTCTGTTGCATGTAATAAATAATGAGTTTAAAGGCGCTCACCTACATATCCCTCAAATAAAAACTGGACTGAGCTTAACATAGACAGCACCTTTCACTCATAACGTACCTGTGACTATCACAGTTTCCTAGACCCAGTGGTTTGGAATGCTGTCAACTGACGCTTACATCAGACCTTACCATCGGCCCAGTGTGTGTTGTGCATTGAAAGGCTAACCAGGGAACTGGAACTCAGACAGCGATGGATCTTGCATACCCCGGGTTTGGGGAATCCTGGTGTGTGCGTTACTGGGGCCAGGTCGTGCTGTG
This sequence comes from Schistocephalus solidus, assembly GCA_017591395.1. Lineage (NCBI taxonomy): Eukaryota > Metazoa > Platyhelminthes > Cestoda > Diphyllobothriidea > Diphyllobothriidae > Schistocephalus > Schistocephalus solidus. Next base: position 155,269 of record WEDG01002483.1, read on the forward strand.
GCACACGAAGAGGGGTATGTCAGCCCGTCAGCCAATGCCCCTCTCCTACACCAGACAACTGACTGGCACACACGTGGTCTGATTGTGGGGATGGATGATAGTGTGAGGTCAACAGCTCAGCGCATTTATCTCTCTATTAAAAATCTGACGCGCTTGGAACTATGACGGTGCGCCAAAATCCGTGACTTGGAAGGTTGACAACTGACGGGATAACTCGGACTGCGTGGTCAGTCCAATGTATACGTTTGTGTGCAATGGACGACTAGCGGCCTGAGAGTAGGCTGCAATGACTCCTTTTTTATGTGGCTTTTATGGCACTCCCACTCAATTGGGATCCAAACCGCCCCTCCATTTTTGTTGTATTCGTGTTTGTGTTGAACCAAAATGCGTCGACCTGTGTCCTCTCACATATCCCGTTTTCCTGACTCTATCTTAACACCGAGCTCAGGTGGGGGAGTGTAAAAGAGAATGAGGTAGATGCAGTAGACGTCTACGCTTATTTCAATCTTTTGAACTTCAACGTCCCTGCATCATCCTGCTATGGTGTATACGGGGATGTCGTCAAAAACGACGCTAGAACTAGCATGTGTAACGTATTCCCTGAAATGCCCCAGTTTGTCCACGCAACAAAAGGGAACAGCTTTCTCTTTCTATAGCTCTGGAGGTGCTTGCAAAAAGGCAATGTCAAAGGCATTTTTAGTTTAATCAGGGTATGGTTGATCGAAAAAGCAGAAAGTTTGACGTGAAATTACGTAAAATCTGAAGTGGCGTTTAATCTGGTGATAATGAAACCACACGTTCAAACATGTCCTGGTCCAAATTCTAGCAATTGACAACAAACCCAGCCGAGGGCTGCATGATTAACGGTTGTCCAACTCCCAGTTCTTAAACAAGCGTTACGAAGTCGCTTAAATTTTGCCAGTTCTATGGTTTCTTCTGCGCAGAATACCTAACCACGAGGCGAGCGTGCGCGTAAAAACCGTTTTTAATGGCAGTTTTGAGGTGTTTCGTAGATAAAGAGAAGGAATAAAAGTATAAAAACAGTCCTTGTCCTTTAGGAAGAATACAAACAATTAAAAAGTTAGCATTAGCATAATTTACAAGACGCCATGGCGTCTTGCAACAGACAACCGTCGTTTAATCAGTGTGAGGTTGAGTGTTCAAGTGAGGAACATCCGATGACGGCTAGACAGTAAAGACGAAAAATATTGACTGACGTCATGATGTGACGAAGCTGCCGGACTGAGTCATACATGAAGCTACAGCGGTGATAAAAATTTGGTTTCTTTTAATCGTTGAATCTTAGTGATAGTTACGAGTACGGTTATGAAATACAACCTGGATTATGAAAATTGTCCAAGAAAAAATGAAATCGATGCCTATCTTCGTACTAAAAGGATACCAGAATTATTACAGAGCTTAACATGCTTGGTTCTCTATAATCAACCTGGTAAATGTGCGAGCATGCTTCTTTGTACGGATATATATATATATATATATATATATATATATATATACATATATATATCGCATTCATCACCTCCTGAAGAAGACAAAGAACATCAGGGGGTGATTTAATGGACCAAATTGTATTTTTACTGACATTTCAAAAGCCTTCTCGCTTCCATCATCAGAGTAAAATGCTTGCAGCGCCTGGTGGTCTTGAGTTAGACAGTCTTGCCACCACCAGGAGCAGCAAGAATGTTACTCTGATGATGGAAGCGAAAGGGCTTTCGAAACGTCAGTAAAAATACAATTTGGTCCATGAAATCGCCCCTCTTCTTCTTCGTCTTCTTCAGGAGATGATGAACGCGTTAAGATATCGATATCTTATCGCGTTCATCATCTCCCGATAGGGCCCTCGAATCTTTACACATATTATATATATATATATATATATATATATATATATATATATATATATATATATATATATGAATATTCCAATCAACAGCAGTGACTCCAAATCATTATTAAATCGAGTGTGTTAGGCATACACCTAGGTCAAAATGTTGCAGACAACGTTATAGAAATGATCTTATTTAAAGTAATTTCGTGTGCAAAGGTTTTGCTTATGACATTATGTGAAGATTCTGGATGTTAATAGGAATGAATTTTTTCATGGCATTTGCTGTCTTGCGTCTTTTTTTTCAATGTTTATGTCAAACCAAGAAAATTTCAAATTTGACGTCACTAATTATCTAAAATGTTTAAGCCAGGATATCCGTGCAAAATGTCTACCATAAGTATTAATCATTTTGATTGATTTTTAACAACCTACGGAAACTAAATGCCGTAGCAATGACTGCTTAAGTAATCATCATTTCTTTCATCGATTTTCGACTCTCTTATACATTAAAATATATTGCATAGAACAAATGCAGAAAAATATTTTTTTAAATAATTCCATTGTAACTGACATGTTCTTAAAAATATATGCTCGAAAAATATGTAGTTTATGGTTTTTCAAAGTAAATTATGAAATGTCTTAAGACCATCAGGTGTCCATTCATAAATCATCGCATCTTTCCATTTATTAATTCTATTAATAAAGAATATTCAATGGTCCAAATCCATAAAATATCGTACGTGACATTTCCTTTCCCATATATAGAGAAATGTGTGATTTTTTTAGACAGAACTTAAACAGCTTGCAGTTTTCGGAATACAAATGCCATGACAGGTAGGGGTTCAAAATCTTTCAGGAATTGCAAAATTGTTTTTGAATACCGAAAATACCCATTTTTAAAGTACATAATTTTAGATATACACAATTTTCACCCAGATGAGTATAAGAAATAATATTTTAGTCCTTTTTTTCGATAAAATAGTATTAAACTTCTAAGGGCATCGAAAATCAGTGAGAAAAATCATGCCTAATTAAGCAGCCATTTTCAATGATATTTTTTGCAGGTGGCTGGAATAACGCTCGTTGAAAAGACAGCATCCTGCCATGACTAAAATAATTTGATCTTATGCTGCATGAAAATAAATCTGAAAACTCGACCAAAGTAATCTTTTCGAAACAAAACCATGTTTTGTTGTTTCCGTTAACATTTCATAGGATAGCCCATCTACTTTTGAATAGGCGATACTGTAGGTCAGAGCCTTTTAACTATTTATACAAAATAGAATTCGTTCTCTTACTTAAATATATAAATGTTGAATAATAAGAGTCTAGTTGTAAAGCATCATCAATTATATAAAAATATCCTACCTTTGATTTTCATTTAAAATTAGCATACCTTCATATACGGAAGGAGATACTAATGAATTCAAGCATTCCTGATGCACGGGAGGTAGAGTAAATTTCTTCAGTTTATCTGCCCTTAAAATAAATCTTGTACTGACGTTATAAAATAAAGTCTTATATCAATAGTTTTTAAAGTAGAAGATGGTTACTTCCGTTGTTCATATGCGTGCAATATCCTCTTTAAAATTTGTTTGCGTTTAAAGACGCAAAGGGTTTATAGTCTTCTTATTTGCGTTTCGTTCCAAATTCTGCATAGTGAATAGCTAATCTTCCTCAGATAAGCACTTCGGACCCTAAAATTTGACAACTTTAGCTTGGCTAGCAAAGTGTTCCTTTTGCGATTTTTTGCTTACTGCTTGCCTAAATGTCAAATTTCAAGCAATTGAAAGGGGCAGATTTTGTATAGCTTAAAGCGCGTGGCTATAATTTTCGCCACGGAGTTTCTACCACGTCACACTAAAGAAGTTTAGTAAATATAAGACACCTTGCTTATGTCCTGCTGACAGTTCTCTGTTCAGTCTTTTTGGCAAATATCCAGTTTCTAGGATCGAGTGAAAGCAAATCATCTGAAGCAAATGTCCGAGTTCAGTCAGTGCTATTTATAAGATTAACAATATACTCAGTTTTTTCCAACATCTGTTGGCCAGTTTTGAGTATTTATCTTTTTGAGCCCATTTTTATCATATTACGCCCCAATCGCCCCTTGTGTCCCTAAAAAGGGTGCGGTGTTAATACGCTGGACATTGCGGGGCTAGACTAGGGCACGACAGATTTCATCGGGAATGCGTTCCCATAATAAATGCCGTACTTGTTGGAGGAGGGGGTGGTTGCACATCTAGGGACAGGCTCATGCCGCGCCAGCCACCTGAACCCAATGTCGCCTCCAGTCTTCTTGCTCTCGCTCTCGCTCTCTCTCTCTCTCTCTCTGTCTCTCTCGACACCGGGTTCCGATGAGAGAGGGAGAGGCGAGTGCAGCAAATGTTGCGGCAATCTATTATCAATATAAATTAATGCACGCGCAACTCACGATCCCTGCGCCCTCCCTGCTGGGGGCGTACAGTGGTCGACTTTTCATATTCGCCCCTCCTATCATGGTAGCTGGGAAGCAAATGTGAGTTCAAATTTGTGATGTTTTCAACGGAGCAAGTGGCAGCTAAAGTATCGCGTACCGAAGCCTCACGAGAGTGACCGTAATCAAAAAATAGGTATTTATATCTTCCATATTTAACCAGTTATAGTAAGCTTGTAGATATAGAAAACTGATAAGGAACGGATTATAAGATAAAAAGGCTGGTGCGGCTACGTTAGATTTCAAACATGACGTCGTTTCAAGTAAATGACTTTTCTCCTCCAGGTATTGCTATTTTCTACTTTTTTACGGTTTAGAAAATCCCTACGCTTATATGGTGGATCATTTGCAAAAACTGCAAGCAGCCCAACGGGATGAGGGTGACAATCCATTTATCTTTACCCTGGAGAATGCCGAGTCACTGTTCGATATGCTGGATCCCAATGCAAACGGCTTCATCTCCTTTGAGCAGTACAAACATGGTCTCGAGACTCTGGGTATCACCATTTACGACTCACTTCCTCTTGGAATTGGTACAAACCAGATAACCAAAAAAACCTTTTTGGAGGAAGCGTAACTTCAGTCCATTTTAATTTATGCCTAATACACTCGCATTCTAGAGAACGAGGGTTGGCCTTTCTTTCGAGCACTTACGAGAATCTTATTCGCCCGGCAGCCCGAAGACCAAGATCTCCGCCTACTGGAGAACAAGTCGAACCCCCACCCCGTTGCCCGGAATTGAATGGAAATTCTCCTCAAAACGGGAAAGTGTTGAAAATATACTATTAAGACGGATTAAATGCCACTCTCTACGACACACTTCTATATGATTGACAAAATAAGAAGGTGATACTGCTCTAGACCGAAGTTCCTTCTCAAAACTAATTTACTTCTGGGATTTCACCATTTCCTTATATCAAAAATCCGGTTCGAATGCTTTAAGCAGCAGCCGAAAGTAGCTTCGAAGGCAACTACTGTTTTCCAAGCTGCTCTGTTTGTAAAGAAAATTACATTAAATGATCCACATTGCGACTATCTTTTAGTCAAAAAATAGAACCTGCAGTTAGATCAACAGAAATAATTTTGCGGGAAATAACTGGAATAACTCAAGGGACTTGACTTTCAGAGTGTTTTATCTCGGAAGAGAATTTTTTGTTGCTGATCTTCCAATCATTATTCTCTTGCCATAACGGCATAACTCGAGGCTCGACTCGCTTGGCGCCGTCAGAAATATATGAAATATAGAAATACGTGGAAAACCAAACTTAAAATTCTTCTAGAGCTTTCGAATTTGTCCCCTCCAAGCATGTTCATTTTGAGCGGAAAGAATACAATATAGACAGTGAACTGTGTTCGTAGCACGTAGGACTTTCATCCAGTAGTGTGCCCATCTTTTCAAAGATGCATGATGAATAATAGATAGAAGGTAGAAAACGAAAGTAAGAAAGATAACTGTTAAAACACCGCGCTCTCAGAAGAGAAAAAAGACTCCTTTTAGCTGGTATTCACAAAAGCAGACATGGTGACATTTCGAGAGTTGACATATACCCTGGTCAATTTCCACTCTTTTTTTTCGAAGCTTAAAGTTTTTCACATTTTTCCTTCCTGGTCCCATCCCAAAGAAAACCTCTGATGAATGCGCGAACATCTAGTTGTGCATGTTCCTATTTCAGTGGGCACTCTCCTCTTGGCATACATTTAAATGCAAGTGTTGTCTTTTGTTTAACAACGAGGTGTTTACTTCGCTTCACCTCTGACCGTCTCAAGTTGGAAACATATAGTGCTAAGGTCTTTGTATATATGGACTTACAATCCAAATACAATTGGATTTTGTTAACATAAAGGGTAAGTGCAAATGACTCAGGTTCAAATAAGGCAGTCTACAAATGACCCTGATTTCCTAATAACCAAATTTCTGGTTTTCCAGTTAAAATCAGAAGATTCTGGTTAGTACTACTAGCGATTGTTTGGGCCAGTCGCATATTTGAACCGGACGCCGACGTGCAGAAACACTTCGAATGCACGCGGTTTGCCAGAAAATTGAATGTGTGTCTTGTGATCGGTTTGCCTCCTTTTCCTTCCGCAAAATGAGAAAGAATGCTAAGCATATATCGTAACTGTGAAAAGGGTTTTTAAATCCTATGATCTGGGATATGCTGGCACGTAGTCGACAAACAAGATATGCCTTAGGGTGATCTAGTTTCGAGTACCCGCAATCCATCCTTCCGTCGACCTCTTAAAAGTATCTTCTAGTCATTCCTCACTGAAAACCGAATGAAAAGCAGAAGCAGATTGGTCTATATTCCTTGCTCGTCTTAGTGAAAAGTCACCTTAACTTTATAGTACTTGTTCATGGACTTCGACGTTTTGGAAATTTTTCTTCTTTACAACTTATAGCTTTTTTGAGGCATGTGGAAGCTAAGCAGTTGGCAGGAACTCATATCAGCTCTGGTTAGTTTTTCCGTTTGTGGTCTCTGTGGATGCCATGAAAGAAAAGAAATTGCTTAAACATTATTTAGCATAAAGATGCGAAATAACTCTGTTATTGTTAAGAATAACGTCTAAAAGGGAGAAAAATCGCCATCGCTTATTGGGTTGATTTGGGGTTGACGCAAGGAATACCCCTATGCAGTTATCTTGCTTTATGGTGGACTTAACCAGAACTCCCTCAGGGATGCATCTGGATTGGCAAATCCCTTAAACAAGCAATCATATCTTGTAGAGAACCCATATAACAATTTTTTTGAAATTGGGAGATAAATGTTTTGGTGAAAAACGACACTCATATGTATAAGGAGATGAATGGGTTGCAGTTCCGCTGTCCCTTCTCATGCTGGCGCATTCAGAATTAGTCCCCGTTTTGTATGGTTCATGAGGTTGGACGTATGCGGGGTATAAGACAAGAATGTCGTACAAAGCAATCGTAAAAGTTACTTAGCAGCCAGATGCTGAGAGAGCGCCTTTGCTCTGTTGGCTGGCAGTACCTTCACATGCACCACAATCTACGGCAACAGACGAGACGAACTTCACCCATCCCAGAGATAACAGAGAAATCGCGACACCGGAGTGCAATTTACCTGAAGTCCTGTTGATCGATGCAATGATTGAACCGACCCAGAAATGCGCCACAGGCCAGTGACGTTTGGTTAGTTGCATGGGAAAGATGCGAGAATTCACTTTTCAGGATGACGAGATGCCGCGCCTGAATTTCAGCGTAACCAGTGTGCGACAAGAGCGATTTTCTACCTTCATAACACTGTATAAATTTGACCTAAATGGTTACTTTACGGACATAGGCACCCAATGGGTGAGAACACCTAGGTATTGTCACAAAAATAGTGATCCGACTGATTATGCAACAGTGGGCTCGACGGGTCCACAAAAGGACAAGAGACTTTAGAGACGACGCTCACGCAATCGAAAGGGCAATCCGTAACGCACATTCACAGACTCAGCAAAATGGTCAACATGTTTGTGGGGCCAACGTTCACAACGGTCAGGTATCACCTAGCCATCCTTCATCAGAAAGTTTAACTGAATGAGTAGGGGGTGCGTAATAGATGGATGTTGGGATTGATTATGATTAGGTTTGCAGAGCTTTCCGCATGATAATAATGCGCGTCCCATTTAGTATACTGTGTTGTTTTAGACACACGTGGGCGGGAGACCAAGCTTGGAAGACGGGCCAAAGCACCGCCCTCGCAGTGCAGCTTCAATTCCACGCCCTGTCCCCTGCCCTCTGACCGGACATCCGAGAGAACTCTAGTCCGTGGGGAATGGTGGGGGGTTGAAAAGAGAATCGCTGGTGCGGTGAACGCAGGCGAAAGGCTATCGCTACAAAAGCCGCCGGATCCAAACCCGCCCATAGACTACCTGGACCATTGGATACAAAAAGCGTGAACGAGGTCGACCCTGCGCAAGTCCCTCTCTACCACACTACAATGTAACTCGACTTAAACCACGACTACTCCGGTTTTCGTAGTGATCCTCGTCGAGTCCGAGGGACGAACTGTTATTCTAATCAGCTGGATCTCTCTCGCAAGATAAGGCAGATGCCCACCTGTGATCCAAAAACGTGTTGGTCGACGTCTCAGTGAGCGGAAAAATGTTGCTTGGAAGTAGCCAGTGCCTTCTCCCTATTCATGTGTATCGGACAATTTCCTCGTCAACCATGTGCGTATCTCCATAAACTTAACTTAATGCCCGCACTAATAGTGAAGTATAGGAGGATACGGACCATATAATTAAAAAATACAGGGTTTGAGTTACTGCACAAAAATATAATCAGCGGTAATGGTTAGCAGACATGTGTCTAAAATCAAAATGAGGATTCAGTCCAATTTCGCTGTACAGATAGGAAAAGAAAACACTGAACGGTGCTTCTAGCTTCCCGCATGGAGGGCATTGAGACAACGTTGAGGGCCGATCGGCCAGTTTTGAAGGTGTTCAATGTCACACTGAGGAGGGTGACTAGATCTGGAGGTAATGATTCAGCGGTTCCGGTAGGCATAAGACATCGTGTACAAAGCGCGCGCCGAAAACCGTGTAGAACAGGGTAGGTTCTCACCACCCTATCGATGATGAGTTCGGTGAGGGCCTATGTTAGCGAGCGTAGACTAATAGCAGTTTTGAGTGAACAAAGGGCAGGAGGTGGATTTCACGTGGACTTAAAGTGCACCGGGATCTTCGTCTGTACGCAGGCGACGGTTTTATTTCCTTGAGCTTGTAGGCGGGCAGTAACGTATAAATTCAGCCGCTAAAAGAGTGTACGGATAAGAGCAGATTAAGATATGAACTAAAAACTTAATAAAATAGCATTCTAAATTCAAGGAACTTTTAATTTCTGTGATAGGGATTCGAGGAATTTTTCCAGGATCCACTGCCGACAGCATTCTGCAGCTGGATGACTGAAAGAGCTATTAAATGGTGCTATTTTATGAACACTTATTTAGTCCTAGTGTCAGATTTAAAAGAAGCCAAACTCAGTAGTATGTCAGTTCAGCTATTAGAGCAAATGAGTTCCAAATTTCGCGGTCAGGCCAGATGATGGTAAAAGGACGCTTGGTATACAGTAACACAGGTACACATCCTTATTTGTTCAATGAAACACTATACGGTCTGCGGATAAAGTTTTATAAAAAGTACATTAAAGCATCAGCAAGAATGTTAATTTGGCTCCGCAAGTTCGCATGGGATGTTAAAAACTCTATCCTGCTCTTGATATGCCAGTGAGAGTAGTTTCAGCTGCTCTGCTGCGTTTCTTCTTCTGAAGACACTGTTTGGTTGTTAACCTCTGTCGAATTGCTCTTTGCATTATTCAACGGGAGGTAGGCGAGGCAGGAGCCTTCGTGGCATTCAGCTGGTTACTTTGCAAATCCAAGCAGCTAAGTAGGCCAGTGGTGTACTTTGCTACTTAAAATTGGCAGTATTTAGTGGCTCTATGGCCCTACAACTTGTGTTTGTCCATTTACCGAGCTGACAGCGTGATAGGGTGCGAGGTCCTAAACGTCATCCAGTACTAATCATGGATGCTAAATCTAATAGTAAAGCGAAGGTTTTGTGGTGTTAAGCAATGTGACATTTTTGTTGCATGAGCAGAATTAGCTTTACGAAACAGCACCACAATTACCTGGTCATTAAACAGAAAGTCAATCATGAATCGCGGGACATCCATGCCATCGAGAATTCCTGCGAGATTTATCCTTAGCCGCTGATGATAAAGACCTGGTGGCATATTGCAAACACATATTTGATCATTCTGGTAGAACCTCTTTTTCCTTTGAGAACATCGCGATCCTGGTACGTCGGCCGTCCAATGCGAACAGACATCTTCCACGGTTCTGTTGTAAAATTAAAATATTAACATTACTAAATCATTTAAAGTAGAAACTATTCAAACTCAAAACTGAGTTACTAAACGGCTACGCTGTTTGAAGGAGGCTAGGTCAAATTGTTTCATACTCGCAGGCTGTTGAATTGCACAACTGCGCAGTCGAGGCTGACCTGGATGTCAGCACAACTGCTGGGAGATTTGGTACTTGCAATAAATCACCATACCGGGGGAAGGGGCGGGGGAGAACTGGCGAATGAGAGACCGCGTCTTCGCGCGAACTACGTGCGTGTTCGCACACACGCCAGCGCGTGGGGGCATGTTCCGAATGGTGCTGTGGCCCTCGCAGGGCGGTCGCGATGCTGGACCACCATGACTCGCAAAAGCACAGGGGTGGGCATAACCACCCGTTGGTCTGGAATTTGCTACCGGGACAACGAAAGAGCATTATCAGTGGAACTCCTACAACGCAGAGCTGATCACTTCCGGGGTCTTAAGTCGTGTGGAACCTTATACGTCCAAGGACGTGCAGTGCAGATCACAAGAACGGACGGAAGCTAATAAAAGAGGTTACAGCTAACAGGAACTTTGCAGTCGCAAATGGAACGACGCAAAAAAAGAGACGAACTGGTGTCCGGCTTATAGATATTATCAGATGCAATTTTGACACAATGGGGAACATAGGGGCTCAGGTTGACATTTATGTGCGTAACTATTTACGAAGTGCACACTCGCCCCTCTTCTATAAGGAATTCGATGTCGTAGAAGAGATAATAAATTTCCATTAGCTAATATTTTAGGTTATTGAGTTGGCTAAAGTCTGTCTATTAACAAAAGTGCATCAGTTAATTCTTATAAAGTGTTTCAAGTTCTCGAACACTTGTTCTGTACGTATACGCTCATCCAGCCGTTTAGTAGAAACGTGGCCTTTGCGCCGGCCATTTGATGACTAGAGTCAACATCCTTTTCAAATTACACCGCTGACAGCATTTATTTTCTATTGAACTAGAAACGAACTAGAAATCGGTGAGATTCACCCAATGGATACTCGAAATAGTTTGCAAAAAATACACAGGTAATTTTTTTGTCCTTTTTGGTTGCCTCCTGAGAACCCAGTTGGAGGTAGAAACTCCTTCGAATAGGTCACCATTAAACTTTCTGATTGTGAGAAAACTGATGAACATCTTAGATTGGCCAAGTTATACTGTAACCACCACGAGGAACATCGCTGCCTCACTAGTCAAAATAATTACCAATTTTTTTCCAAAGTTGCTCACAGCAATAGCAAAGCTACGCAAGGCATCTAATATGTCCAATAAAGGCAGGGATTGCTTATATGTCCATCTCCCTTGCAAAAACATATAACCATGAACCACTGGAATTTCAGGTGGAGGTGCTTAATTTCAGGGAAATTGGTATTGGGATTAAGGGTAGAGTTTGGGTTAAGATAAGGGTTAGGATTAGTATTGTAGCTAGGCCAAGGGAATATTTACACTTTCTGGAATATAGAACAAGGCCACCTGTACTACGTGATGACGTTCATCTCACCGTGTCCTAACGCAATGGCAGGGGAAGGGTTGCAATTCTGCCGCACTTCACTTTTGGCCTCTTCATTCTGGTGCATTCGTCTTGATAACGCGCACCCACGACAACTAGTACCCAAAGTCACATTTTCATCGATTATTGCAGTTAAGTATAAAAAATCAACAACTATAATAACAACGTGGGTTAATTCGCTAGTGCACTCTAAAAGAAGCAAATATGTGCAAAAAGATAGCGACTGTTGTCAGAAATTTGCGAATGACCAGCACAAATTCAAGTAAATTTCACCCATCAGCATTTACTTCGATGAATTTTGGCTAAACTATTGGCTGAAAATTCTGCAACACGTTGCAAACTCTTAAAGATAGTGTAAAGTTTGATATATTTCAGTAATTGATGTAGGAATATTAATATGGTTGACTGAGTGACCGAAATTACTAGTGCTAATCGTAGAACCGAATCGGCAAACAGAGAAATGATAAGGATTCTTCATCTGCCTACCACTCCAAGAGCAAGGCCGCTAATAACAGCAAATCGCAGGCAAACCTGCTCATCTTGCAACACGACCAGCTGCATGTCGGTGCGTATATGTGCTAGGTAACAGCCACGAACGAGTTAGGAGCAAAAATTGTGTAGTTACTCACCCAACATAGACTGGTCGAAACTCCGGATTTATGCGAATTTCGAAGACCAGTTTGTGTACTCCCTGGATGGCTTGGTGCAGCTGGATCAGATACCGTAACCGCGCCCGAACAAGACCGTGCTCCACAACAATCGTGTTTGATCGAATCGCCAAACGGTGCACTGTCGCTGTCGCTTTGGGTAACTCTGTGCGAACCTCGCCTCGGGCAGAAGTTGCCTCAGTCGTTGTCGTTGCAGCCATTACACTCGGAGAATTTTTAGGAACCCCAGAGTGTGCTGTGTCGGCTACCGTGGTCACAGCTTTTGTGCTAACGTTGGCGGATCGAAGTGCAGGAAGGCTGCGCCGATGTCGTGCCTTTCGCAACGGCCGGCTGGGCCTTTCAAAGTTGTTGGGCATCGGGTACCGACGGCGATTGCGTTTCGACAAGGTTTTATGCAAGAGGAAACCATTCTGTGGCAGTCGGTGGAGTTTCCGCTTGGAGACTGATCGGAGGTTTATGAGCTTTTCGCGGTTTGAAACATCTTCCGCGGAAAGAAGGTCTCCAGGCACCACGCCCACGACTGAAAGGAAAGCAGAAATTTTAATTTTTTCGATGTTTCAAGTCTGAAGTTCCCCAAAGTCCGACGGGTCCGAACGTGATTTCGGCAACGTTCGATTATGTAAGCCCCTTAGCCATTCGCGTAAAACGAGAATGGTGGTAAAAAGGGGTTTTACGGGTGTGGCCACAACGCGTACAAATAACAAAATTTGTGCAAGAAAAACTAAAAATTAAATAATTTTCCGCCAGATTTAGCAACGAAATTGAGCGTGATGACATAACAATAAACAAAAAGCAACTCACAATAAATAAAAGGTATCTGAATAATATACATCACAATAAAAACCTATACATATCGTTCTGTAAATGCAATTGTTAAAACAATGTCAGTTACTTCCTGTAGCCATGAAATAATAAACCAAATTAGGCACTTTAAAAACATATAAAAGTTAGCGATGTGAATGAAGAGGATGATGGTGAAGATTTATGGTGATGATGACGATAACGATGACGTCGACGCCGACGAGTGATGAAAATGGCGCCTGCGGGGTCTGTTGTGAAGAGGACGAAGTAAAATTAGGGTGCAATGGGCAACTAGTGATTGATGCTACAGAAAGTGCTTAGGAAGACTTGCTTGGATGTTCGTGCTACTATATGAGATGTCAGTTGATTGCATAGGTTGCAGCAGGCTGGGTGGGAAAATAAGTATGAACACCAAAAAGTCAAAGGTATCGGTCGGTCCCTAGTTGTAAGATTGATGAGAGCGCCCATTTAGAAGTGACCATTCATGTGGTCTTCAACAGGACAGTGCAATAGAAACGCCCCGTCAGACAGTTTGTTTGCGCCAAATTACAGGGAGCTTAGAGTTAGGGTTAAGTTTACGACTGGTGTTTAGGCAAGGTTGGGGTTAAGGGTATAAGATAAGAGTTGCGGTTAGGATGGGTTAGGTTAAGCGTTAAGTTAGGGACACGAGAATAAATACCCGTTCTGAAATCTAACAATACCAACTACATAAAGGGAGGGTGGCGTTCTTATTCCATTGTCCTGCTGGGGGGACAATATATATAAGATTTTTACTGCTGGCTGTACCAAACGCCCGCCGTTTACTTCGCCGTTTTAAAACCTGTGGAGCCCGCTTAAAGTTGGAAAATGGCTAATCATTCAAAACCAGTAAAATCCACAGAAGTATCAACCACTTGAGAAAATAATTTAGAGCCGTTTAGTAAATGCTCTAATCGTGGAATGTGTTGGACAACGGCAAAACCCGGTTCATTGTTGGGCACTACCTTGTGCCTGCTTGTGCTCACTTCTTAACCGAAATTTACTTAGAATACTGGCAGTCGTACTGCAACAGAAGAAGAATCTGTTTAGGTAGCCCAACTAGGAGTCTCCAAGCCTGATCAGTCCCTGAGCGGGGACTCTGAATGCGTCATTTGCTTACTTGCCGCGAGAAGTGACATTTGGTTTTCCATTCAATTTCGGCTACTAGCCCTTTTTATATATTCTCAGGAAATGGGTTGCTGTATGTGCTCCAAACCTAAATAAAGGCTATTTACACCTAAGGTAATGCTCTTTCCTTTACCGGACTCAGAGTGCGAGCACCCTAGAGGACAGGATGAGATGAATGGAAAAAGAGCGCGTATTATAACCCACTCAGTGGCACACAACCTAGCCACTGCGAAAACTGATGGTCCAATTTGTATGGCATGTTGGTGGGCTAAAGCCTGTGACATATTCAAAGCAATGCGTCTAGACGGAAGACTGATCAAAGCCTGGGCGTCTAGACGTTCCCGGCACCGTGGGTGGTCTGACTCCAGCTTGGCCCCGCGTGGGTGGCGGTTGTAGGAGCCGTGTGCCTCCCTTCGTCAAACCGGTGAGGTTGATTCAGCAGCACCGGAGCCAGCTGCCAGCCACCGCTTCGGTAGTTGAAAAGAGCCCTCAATCAGACCTGATAAGTACACCTTTCACTTTCAAAGGTTCGAAAAATCGCGTTCTGGACGCGGGGATGGTGCCTGTCTTAAACTAGGACGTCCTGGTCTTCCTCATCTAGCAACGTCACCCACGGGCATTTGACCTCCGCATTGACTGGGTTTATTAAAGGCATATTTTTGTGTTCGCTTTTCAACCTACAAACGCACAGGTCAGGAAAGCAGACTTTTGTCTATACTACTTTATTCTAAGTAGTAGGGTAAAAGTCGTTACCATTACACCTCTCCGGGTTTTTGGAGTTTATCCACGTAAATTTCAGGCAGTGTCCTCTCTTTACGAATTTTTTTCTTTATATGAAGATAAACTATTGTGAAGACAAATAAGCAGATGCACCTATTCGACGAATTCTCATCAGGTTTGCACAGTTATATAGCAAATTACTTTGTGGGCAAACACTGAAAGTGGCCAAGAGTCGATTAGACAGCTAACAAAGGTGAACCATAGACGAGGCCGCTATACAACAGTACTACTCTGACGAAAATCTACTGAAAGCATATGTTCGACAAACCGTCTTTCCAATCACTTAATGGCAATACTTGTGGATATAAATACGCGTCTTGACATTCGGGCATACAGGCTTTTTGCCCACCTACCGAGGCAGCTAATCTTCTGACAATTGGGTATTTAGTTGAATTCTCCAAACCTGTCAAATACGCAGCTTAATTCAGTTTGGCTGGTAATCGTCTGGTGAATTCTAGATAAACTGGTTAGGAAATCTCATTGGGTCGTCAGCCTACTATATAGATAGGTTTGAAACGCCGCATTATGTTGGGTGGACAACTCGTTCCAAATGTGAAGGAAGTCCTCAGTTGGGCCATAATAGTTTCGTACTCGAGCCTTGCCGTTGCCGTCTTGGATTCGAATCCCACTGGGATCATCGGGACTTTTGCAATTGGGTATTCCGCTGAATTATTCAAGGCAATAGTCCAGTCCACAGTAATTCCAGATTTCGTTTGGTCAAATGCGAAGGCAACACTACAGAAATTGGTTTCCCTGATTAGTTTAAAATAGGGAAACAAGTTGAGCTCAAATATTATCGGGATAAAATGTCACGTACGCAATGCTTGAATAGACTCGCTATAAATTGCTGCCAGTGATCTTTCCTGATATTAGTTAAAGCTCGCCTAAATATGTCATATGGGAAAGTAATGCTTGACTGCTCTGACGTCCAAATCATCTGCGCAGTAAAGGAGAAAGAAAGCAGTCTTTGCTGTTAGAATCCGTGTTAGGAAACGGTTATGTGGCCCCCGTCACCACAGTGCAATAAACGCACCCCATTATACAGGTGGCTTGGAACTACATTCTATGCAAACTATACCTAGCTTTTACGTAAAGATTCGGATTGCGGTTAGGGTCTGAATTAGGGTAAGTGTTGCTGCTGGGTTTCGGACACGCCAATAAGTACCCTTCCCGACATTTCGCCCAGCCCACTCGTGTTTCGGGATCACTCTTATTTTACTGTTGTGCGGAGGCCCTACAACCGAGTTCCTCCTCACTAGCATTGGAATCAACCGCGGCTCTCTCCCTGACAGGGTTCATATTTTCTAGAATAACTTTATCGTATTTTCTGAATTTTTATTAACTTGAATGAATACTTCAACATTCTCAGTATATAATCCTTGAAAGGCTTGACTTAAAATGAAATTTTAATCTTCGTTTGCACCTGAAAAAAGAGAATGTCAATTCCTAGCTTAGTCGGTTCAAAAGAATTTTATGTTGAATCATACATTATCACAGTATCCTACAGCATCAAGCAGATGGCTGCTCTTGTCGAATACTACTCCAACAGTACATCCTAGTATTTTTACAATTTTTCTTTCAGTCCTTCCTTATTTTTCGTTGGGCCACAAAGCAAAGCCTGCTCCTCAAATACGGACCCTCGTGGTTATTGTTTGACGGTGCTAATTCCTTGGTCTGCTGGCTGTTTCGCAAACTTGCAATTAAGAGAATTTACCGTAAACTCCTCACTTTAGAATCCCCCTTAAGTGTCCAAGGGCATTATTAAGAAACAGAAACACAGGTTACTCAGTTTTACTTATTTCAGAAAACCATTTGAACAGAGTTTCCAACCCCTTCACGCATTTTTCTGTCAACAATAGAGTGATGGCCCTCCTCTTCTGCTAACATAACGGTTTGAGTCATCTAACCAATCATTGTGAATGAAATGCGGTTAAAGCCTGCCATGTTGGCACCTACTACTAAAATCTGTAGGTTCTTCGCCATAATCTTATACCCGACTGTATGTATAAAATCGCTTGGAAAGGTAAGCGTTCAGAGAGAGGCTGAATTCTGAAGAAAAGACCAGTCTCGTCTCTATTCTTAACCTTCTTCCAGGTATAATCACGTAGAACTTTGTCAACAGCCCGGGAATTGTCTCTTCAACCTCATCCGCTTCCCCATATGGACTCGCGAATTATCTGAAAATATTTTGAAGGGTTCTTCAAAATTTCTTAAAGTACATGCGCTTTCCCCTGCCTTTGAAATAGTAAAGGGAGGAGGAATTTCTATATTCATACTTCTGTAAATATCAATGAAACTCTATAAGGGCTTTTAGAAGGCAGAAAGTACAGAGCATTGCCCCCAAAGATCAAATTTATGTTCCTTTCAGAAGTGTAACTGATTTTGGTGATAGCAGTTTCTACGCTCTCAGAAAGCTACGCATTTACGCCCACAAGCACGGTCTCTGGAGTATGTAAAATATCGCACACGCTTGCCAACCATTTAGGTGCCTATTACCTCTTTGTCAGTTATTCTTGTGCTAAGTGTGATCGTTGTGGAGGCCATAACATAAGTACACACTTATGATCGTCGTTACATTTGAGTGCTTAACCAACCGTTCCTTCTGGCTTTGAATTTAACTATAAATTTATTTTTTTAGATCACAGAGTAATCGGCCAAACCGAGACATTTCCCAGATTACCTCCAAATAAATGCAACTGTGTTTTGCGGAGGCCAAACAGCCTCCAAGAACGGGCAACCGTATTTCTCCTTCCCAATAATCCGTCGCTTTCACCCAAGTCTCTATTACAACAAGGAAATATGTATAATCAAGATGACTTTAAATTGCGTGAGTGCTGATTTACCTTACGATTTTTGGAAAATTGTGAAAAATTTAAACTGGGTTGTCTAATTGTGACTTCTTCCTGTGTCGTTTTCCACGTTTAGGGAACACTTGCACAGCGAGTGTGTCCCCAAAATAATCATACGTCATTTGGAGATAAGTAAAAGCAGCTTGCTAATTTTCCTGCCCCATTTCTGCGCCGTTCACACTAAGGACAACACAGTCAGCTTTGACTGAGCACTTATGTGAATGTAAACCTTGGTTCGGCTGTCAGAGGGTCGAAACCCGAGACGAACGGAATCCAGACGCAGGCCTTAGGCCTTCCCAGCCTGCAGCTAGAACTTGGCACCAAAACACCTTTTAGCTCTCTCTCTCTCTCGCCCTCACCACTAAATGACAGTTGTTTGCGTGATTAACTACTCCTTTTTGAGAAACATGGTGGTGTTAAGCAAATGACCGACAGTCAGCAATTCCCGGAACGAATGTTTTTATGCCCTTAAACTTAAAACCATTGAGTTACGAGCGAGAACACCCTTGAGTTAACTTGAGGCCACACAACTCTTTTATAAATCAGCCATTTAGTAAAGAAACGGCCTTTTGACTACATGCTCTCGTTGTCTCCCTGATTAAATGCTTTCAGGAAATGAAGGTGACGCTTTTTCTCTGTAAGCTAACTCGGTAAAGCTAGCAGAATATTTCAGCCTTGAAGATCGTAGTAGTTCGCAGATCTATTTGAATTCAGAAGCCTGATTGAGGATTGAGACATTTTGGGCAGATGAACAAAACTCCTGCGTCTGCAGGTACGTACTTCGTTATCCTACCTGATTTCGACAGAAGTGTGCGGTCCCCAGCCCCAAGTCTTGGAGGGGAGGTGGAGAAAACTTTAAATACTGTAGGGGTTAATTCTGTTGCGAGCAAGGTAGCGGGATGAACTGGATAGAAGGAAGTTATAGGAGGGCAGCGGGGAACGCTTCATGAGGCAACAGCTGGGCAGAAAGACCACCGGAGTGCAGCGGGCTGGATCGACCGCCCAGAAGGCAGCAACTAGGTGGCCTGCCAAAAGCCCCTCGTCGTCATGGCACTTACAAAGACCTCTGAATCGACCACGTCGTTCGGAAGGTCGCATGTGTCTATGTGGGAGGTTATGTGCGCACGTCTCCATATCCGTCCCGCCGTCCATGCCTGTATTTAGGCTAATATGCGACCCTTGCGACTGAGGGCAAAAAGGACGTCATACCACCAACTGAGGACTGATCTCAAAACATGGAATTTCTGTCCGCTTTGATAGCGCAGACAGCGGGCCGTTTCGAAGGTAAACATGGCGATGCATTGGGCACAGCGAGGGCGAGAGATGTCAAGAAATTGACACATAAATGTGTCTGCGA
Source organism: Schistocephalus solidus (assembly GCA_017591395.1). Lineage (NCBI taxonomy): Eukaryota > Metazoa > Platyhelminthes > Cestoda > Diphyllobothriidea > Diphyllobothriidae > Schistocephalus > Schistocephalus solidus. Next base: position 174,579 of record WEDG01002483.1, read on the forward strand.
TGCGCCCACAGGCAAACCTGTCGATCGCCTACACGTCGCTAGCGAGGCGTTTTACGGGAAATCAGTACTACAGCAAGCGAATGGGAGTTTTAGTAAACGGTTAAACAGAGGCCTCATTGAATGTCGTAAGTGAAAATGGTGGTTGAACCTGCAATGAGACAATGGGCATGCAATTTTTTGATTACCTCTTGCCAACTTATTTTTGATACAAACTGGTGAAAAACTACACGAGGAAACTGCCACCTCAAAGCATTGTATGAAGTGCAGCTATTTCTTTTCCATTACCTACTGAACAAAAGCCATCCAGATTAGGGGAATTACAAGATTTGTATATTAAAGGCATCATACCTTATTGCTTATACTTATCCGAAACAACGGGTCTTCCCTAAATGTGTACTCCACCCAACTTGAAAAGCGTTGTAGAACAGCCAACCAGTAAACTCGTTAGGTAACAGGACTTAGATAAAGGGGGACTGAAAGCACCTTGTATAAAGTTTTCGATTTGCAGCTAGACGGTCGAGAAGACGGTCCTAAGAGGGAATCTTATAGTTAAAAAAGCCTGCGTAAAAACATTTGTAGCCGCTCCCAACACCCCCTGATAAAATTGATTTGCGACCAAGGATACAGCTAAGTTAGGAGAAAGGATTTGACGGCTGGCGGAGAGAGTAGACTCACACCCAGAAAGTCTGTGTCACGGGACGCTATTTGCTGGTGGTAAACGTAACTTTTAAGGCCTAGGCAGACCTCCCTTTACGAAAGAATGGACGAGATTAAGTAAGAGTGTTTGTGCCGAAGTATTTTCAAGAGGAAGTACATATTTCTATAGAGCCCATTGTGTTCCTGCCGGCGGCGGCATAAATCTTGGGTGATCAAGGCCAAGGTTACTCAAAATATTAACAGCTGTACCAGAAAAACTGATAAAACGGCACATATAACCACTGTTCGGCTGAATTTATAGTCTGAAGGCGCCGACCAGAGAATCGAGAAAACCATGTTGATAACATGTAGAGGCATTTGAGTACCCACGTTTTCTTGAATATATCAGTCGAGGTTTGACATGGACCTATCTCCATCCTCATGAAAGCGAATCAGTATTGGTGTTAAATTCGAATAGGTGGATAACCATGCGTAGAATGTTTTGTTGGACGTGCCATATACTAAAAGCGCCAATTCTGAAAGGAAGCGTCTTGTGGCTGGAACATTCCCCTTTCATCCGTAGGTTCTTTCAGATAATACGCTAGGCTTCCTAAGTACGCTAAGAAAAACATGCAGTGTTGCATGAAATGAACCGAGAAACACCTTTTTTGCATTTACAGCGGACACACTGCACATGAGAAGCACACATAAAGCATAAAATAAAAGAAAAATGCCAGGGAACGACGCTGCCACAACCAAAATCCAACTCAATAATCCAAAAATGGTTTTCATTCGCAAAAATGGAAACTATCGGCAAGGTCGAGTAGGACAAACAAAAGAAGCTGAAGCATGACCGCCCTGTCAACTACACTTTTTAAGGAAATGTTTGTTTATTAAATAAAAATTTGGTGAGCTGACCGTACATTTTTGCAAAAGAACGTATAACAATCAGAGGTTCCAGGAGTTTCGAGGCACCTAACTAAGTAGATCAATTGTGAAAACAGAAAACGGCGGTGGATTGGCTTTAAAAGTAAACATCCCCACCCTTCACAAACAAAAAAATACCAAAAATGGCCCCAAGGCCTGTTCCCGTCGCGCACTTGGAAAAAAAGCACCGCTGTACGTTATTCAGGACCTTTTTAGCAAGGTGCCTCTCGTGCAGATTTTACAATTCGCTGCCTTTTGCTTGCCCAGTCACGCCTTTCTCGGTGCGGGCGGGTGTTGAATTTCGAAAAAAGGAGGCATGCTCGGAGACAGACATCGTACTTTAAGTGGAGGCGGATTTCCATTACTTTAAATGTCACACAGATGAGCCATGCCTACGTCTTGCGATGGCCTGTGCTCTGAGGTAAGTGAAAAATAACCAGATAGAAGAAGCTTTAGGCGACTTACAGCAGTTATATAGCTGCAGCTGCTTCCACCCGTCAGATTCAGACATATAATCAGAAGAAGATTGAGGGTAACTTCGATTAAAACGGCCAAAGGGATGGTCGCCATTCTTGTGAAGAGATCTGGGGAGGGATTGAAGGCTCCTTGGACTGATTGAATAGGCCAATTGGGTCCGTTGTTTCCTGTGAATGGACTCCAGAGGCCCTGCTGACAAAAGCTTCAATGGATGATCTTGAACATCTGCAGAATAGCCCAATGTTAGGGAGTGGCATGTCGGGGAGATGGAACAAAGAATATTGCCAAGGGAAAGGAGGTAAAACAGGGAGCCGATAAAACCGCAGGAAGCGGAGGATCTCCGTGGCCGCACCTCAGGTTCCGCCCTCGGCAATTCATAAAGGTGTAGATCATGCAGAGTAAGCGCAGGAGTTGGTGATCCTAGCCCACCTATCAAGTGCGACGAGTCACGACGGATCTCGAACCACGACCTGTCGGAAGGCATCGACTGGGTAAACTCAAAGGAAGACTGCCTACGAACGCGAGGGCAAAAGTAAGGGGAGACGGGCAACTGGCCCTGCCGCAGCATCATAATGTGGAGTACGGGTGTTGAGCTAGCGGCTTCTTCTTATGTGACCGTGGGGCAGCGGGAAGCACAGTTGGGAAAAGGGAAACTGCGCCCGGCAGACACGCAGCACGGATCACCGTTGGCTATTCCGCCCGCGCACCTCCCTCGAGTGCGTGAGTACGTGCGGACGTGTGCAGAGGGCGCGTCCGTCGTGAGACTGTGCCGCCGGCACACGCACATGTGCGCGCGAGCGAGGTGCGTTTGTGCCCATGTCTGCAGCTGTCTGACTGGCTGTTAGCCTTGTCAGACGACGCGCTTTTACCACACCCCCACGGTTGGTGCCACCGGCGAGTTATTCCCTTGTGCTGCCGACACCCCGGCGACTCGTCGGGCAGGCAGTCACCTAGCCGGATTGCTCGTCTCTCAGCCACAGCCCCCCTAAAACATGCTGGTTGTACGGCGACGAGAGGGGTGTGTGGGGTGTAGGAAGAGCGAGGGGAACAGGCGAATCGGCCACCCACTCGCTAGATTGCACCCTATCCTCTCCAGGGGAAGAATGCGCCAATGGTGGAGATTGTAGGACACACTGAACTGAGGACCCATGATTTTCTGCTATCGCTGGCCTCGTGAGAGTGTTTCTGGCGGCCTTGAACTCCATGCCGAATGCTTCAACATCACCTCGACGTAATGCTGCTAGGAAAATGCTGGAAGAACTGGAGAAAGCGGCAAAAATTGCGGCCCTCGCAGTAACTGAAAAAACAGAGGCTGAGTATGAGCGATGAGTTAGCGTAAAGGATATGTTGCGCCCAGTTGCCAGTGGGTTTATTCTTGAGCACGGCAGTAGATTGCAGATCACCCTTGACACGATTTTTGCTTCGCTGAAAACGGGTCGGTTAGGATATTTTGTTTGGCAAGATTTATACGGGAGCGTAACCCGTATTTGCAGCTAATATAGTTCGATTTAAATGACCTATTTTTGAGCGTATCCTTCTTTTGCATTCGGATCAGGGAAAGAGTTCCGAAATATAATATAATTTCTCGGTAGGTCCAGTGCAACTCTAAGGCTCATATAGTTTTGCGAACAAAGAATCACTTTATGGTTTAAGATATTGGAGTTCTTGAGAAAAGTTCCAGGAGTGCCGAAATGGGAATTCTATCCAATTACTGGCTAGATAAATATCAGGCGAGTTGTTTGAAAATTGAAATACGAACCACATGCACTGACATTTGAAACCTCTAGGCGATCTTTTTATCTATTAGCTGACAACCCACTGTCTTTGTTGAATTCTGAGAAAGCGGTTTGAGTGGATGGACCACCGTTCTCTTTAAAAGGTTTTGTCGTCACAAACTTCCTCAAAACCGTAAAAATTGAATAACCATAAAAAATCGCATTTCTGACTTACAATCTATTTGCAAACAATGCCTTGTGTATTCTTACAGTTTTATAATATGGTTTACTTAGTTAACTGTTATTTTCCAGGAAATGTTTTCAAATTATTTTCCTAAAAGTTCGTAGCCAGCTGTCCATAAGTCACTCCTTATGCGAGTTATCCTATAATTAGTGACTGCACTTGTTGTTTGAATTTGTAAATTAATTTGCAGGCAATTTGACAGGGCATCCTTGCTTGGTCTTATCAACTGGTTCATCCTTTTTTAAGCATTATCGATACAATCTTGGAATTTTTTCAAGCTTGTTGAAATTGGACTGTGCCAAATGAATTTCCAAATTTTCTGATTCCGAACCGACAACCCTTAACTTTCACTGACAGTCGCTCCGGGTTATAACGCAGTGACCTTGGTTAGGTGAATGGGGCAGGCGTTTTTATATCTATCATTCTCTGGAAACATCGGTTACAAAGTTTCCCTTTGTACTTTTTTCCATGGAAATGCAATATCTCTCTGCTGACAATGCTTATTCTGATAATGATTGTGCATCTATCGTAGACGCATTTTTTTGCAGAAAGACAGAAAACTGTCTCAGGCTACAGCCTTGCAAACAATCTATATCTAGCTGAAGTGCGTTGCCTAAGCCTTTCAAAATTTCCCGAGCACTCATTTGCCTAAATAACTAAGTTTTCTCCGGTTATATTTGAGGCATATTTTTGCACTTTTAGTAGTAGCATAGCTAGATTCTATTCTTTTTCCCGATAGATGAAAAAGCTACTAATTGTAAGTTACTCTTCGTTACAGCAAGGGACCCATTTTTAATTTTACTTTTGTTAGGTATCAGGCATTAACTTGCTTGAATTTCCGTTCCTTGCGCAACTTCCCTTTTGGACTTAAAAGTAGTTACAGTGCGAGCAAGGACTTACCAGGCCTATGCTAGCTTGTTCTTCTAGTCATAACCGTCAACTGAATATACTCAACGTAATTGTAAAAGAGAAACATATTTGCAAACCTCTTTACCTGAGAACGGAACGCGTGTTTTCCATTAGATTTTGCTGACTGCTTATTTAATTTCTGATTTAAAAAGAAGAAATTGGTGTGCACATCTTAACCTAAATATAGAGTTAGCCCCATCGGTCAACGAAGTTGTGTCAGCCAGAACATTAATAGGTTTAATTGTCACAACCAAGACTAACTGGTTCTTAAAAAGGGTGATGCTAGTGAGTGGGTTTGGTTCTACGCGGAGTGGGGGAGTCGTTGGGTCAGTCAGCGGTACGTACACCAGCACTGTCAAGGCGAGCGCTGATGGTTGATTAGGTGGGGATTTAGTTAAAGTGTAGGTCAGTGTGTACGTGGGCAAAGTGGTTATTCGATATGCTAATGCATCCTTGCCATATGCGACCAAAACGGCGATGGGATGGCGCGGAGCATTTTGGGGCGTTTTAAAGGAGAGAAACGCTGAAGTTCGCGTTGCGCCTTCAAAAACCGCCTGCCGCATACAAAAGTCGGCTTTAAAACCGCCGTCACTAGAGTGGACCTTGCTAAGATCTGCACTTTTCCCTATCTATCCGTTCCGATTATGCTCTTGCGTACAAGCTTAGAATGACAGACGAGTGTATTATCCCCTCTAAACTACACCTTTTATACTTTCATTAAACGTAGGGGAAAGTATATAAGAAAGTAGGATTCATTTATTCACTTTTAGCCATTATTTTACACTTTATTCAAAAATTAATAACTCAATCTGACTGCCATTTAACTCGACGTCATAATAATTGAAGGTAAGAAATGTTTGCTGCATATACCGCACTCAGTAACTTGTACATATGGAAGAAACCAACCTTCAAAACATCTGGGTTGTTTCTTTGCAATTACCCTAGACCATTTCATCACTATGTATAAATTATTATGAAACATTAATGCATTGGTTGCTTTGATAAAAAAAGACCTATTTATCTTTTTTGGGGAATCTTTACTTCTGGAATGAGAAAAGAGTTTATTAAAAACATTTATACGACCCTCAATTTGGAAGACCTTTACAGGAGAGATGAAAGTTCTACAGATGGCCAAACAGGCTGTGATCAGCATGTTTAGTTGCTCTCGTTTTTCAGAATTTTCCAATTACACTAAAATAAACTTATTTTAAAATTTTCTCACACAGGTTTTTGCGCTCTCTCACACTTTTTGTTCGTAGTGATGCCACCCTATATTTTTTTCAGGACAAGTGTCGAATTGAAATGCATATTGGGCATGTATTCGTATATAAAGCTACCTCCAGAAATTTCACTCTCAGCTACCGGGACCCGGTCTTGTCAAAATTTTCCAGGTCGGCTTATCTCTAAAAAATCCCATCATTAGGTCGTAAAAAAATTGCCATTAGGCTTGCCCGTTGAAGCTATTTATTTTTCGAACGCAAACCAAGTTTGTAGTCCTTAAATTTTACTGCCTGCAACTTTTCTGGAACATGTCGATGACTAGAAATCGTATGTGTGCTCCGCTATTTGCATGAAGGCGTTGGCGTAAAATTTTCCATTCCATTAGTGTCTTGTAAAAAACGGGTCTGATAGGGCTCTTTGCCTCTGAATACAGTACGTTTAACCTAACGAAATTATTAAACGCTAATATCAGACGTACACTTTTAGCTGCGGCAGTAAACGTATTTTCGTCAGCAAGGTTGTAAATTCACATTAAAAGCAAAATACGTGCTGAATTTCATGAAGCATAGAACTAACTTTTCTAGCGGGCTTCCACGTAGAGAAAATTACCAAGGTAACATTCCACTGACGAGGCGCCTGGAATATAAAAACAAGATTGTTCATTTAGTTCGGTTTACTGCCTTTTGTCCGGACTTCCTTTCACACATAGGCATCAGTCATGCTAAAAACTAAATGTTTACCTCGGTAATCCTGAAATTTCCGCGTGGTATGCAATTTTAAATACTGCGCAAATAAAGTCTGAATGTCAAAAATATTTTGCCTAGGTGAAGTGACCTTGAAGCTACTGCTTCGTAAGACTCGGCTCACATTATACGACACTGGATCCATAAGACTGCAGATTTTACTTAAAACGGTTACAGTTTCTCAACCAACTGCTAGCTTACTCCGCTGTCAAAAAACGATACTGGTTTAAAATAGAATTTAAACGCTCAAAGCAGGGTAAACAAAAAATCGCCTTTCGAGGTGAACTCACTTAGATACTGTAGCTAAATAAAGAAAAACTGCTCAATCTCATCAGTGTCCATTGTTAGTAAACCTTTAGCCACACTGGCTCTTCTGCACAGAAAATATCTTTACTTTTCGATGATGTACCAAGGCCAAATGCTAGCAACTGCGTAAACTCTATCTGTGGAAAGGGTGCAACTCAGCCTGCAAGGATAAAAGTACGCAACAACTTCAAACCTTATAGTGGAAACACGCCTGCTTTCATGGAAAATCCGATGAGCGTAACGCTGGGTCTGACAACGTATTAACGGTGCAATATGTCTATACAGGACAGGCAGTACTGCAGATGGCGACTGTGCAAATAAGGGCTATGTAAGAAGGCTGGGGTTTAATGCAACACAAGAAAAGAATGAGCCTCTTTATGTGGTGATGAGCGCCGGGATAACCGGCGCTTACACTATCGTTACAAGATCAGCATGAGCATCTTTTTATATTCTTCTTTGTCACTTTGATGATATCTATTCTTCCTCAAGCACGATGCTTCCCTTTTGTAGCATTTCTCTGGCGACAATTCCATTTATTTTTATCCTATTCAACATCTGCCTTCTTCTTTATATCCTCTGTCTTAAGTGATTTCTCACTTCGGGGTACGTGGATGGCACCTGGACGTGTGTGAAGAAAGCTGAATAAAGGTAAATGTTTAACAGTCCATTACTCCAAGATCAATAGAAGGGCATCTAAAGTTCTTCTCAAAATAAAGGACATTTAGTTTCTAGTATGAAAACGCAAACCAAGGTGAAGCTGGAGATCTGATTTTCGTTCAAGCAGCTGCTGAAAATGACGCATTAAAATGTCTAGTTACTTATCAAAGCAGAGGAAAAGAAATCAGTAAATTGTCAGGATAGTTCGAAATTCGCTGTATCGTTCTCTCGCAAGCTATACCTATCTGATATACAAGCATGAGATAAAAAAACTGTGTAATTTTTTTTATTTTCTGTGACACCATCTCATTTCCTGTGCCTTTGCCTGAATTGCATAAGGGATTACAGTTTTTAATCGTTAGTTGTTATGAGTAGGTTCTGTTTAAGTAAATAAATGATATTTGTATCTGCCTTGCGTTGACATCTAAGACTTTCCCAAGGAGACTTTATCAGGCCTAACACCTCATTTCTTAAAATTATAAAAAAATTAAAAAAGTCAAGTGCCCTAGTTTAAACAAATATGCCGACAAAGATCAAACATTTTGTCTTCATTCAGAAGCCTTTATCCATAAGTTGATAAGTTTTATCATACTTTTGTTACTGCTCCTTTCATTTCTCGTTTGTTCTAAAAAAGCAGTTTGAGTGTAGTTTGTCACTGAGAACTCAGAATTCTATTCTACTCCAAAGAAATGATACATTTTTTAAAAATTCGCCTTTATCTCTTCCAAATTAGAAATATGCTGATATGGTCAACGAGGAAAACGGGATTGCTGTATGCAGTAGGTGCATTACATTGCCCCCTAAACGAACCGCGTGGTAGATGCGCTGGACCAACGCGGGGGACCAATTAGGGTACGGCAGGATTTATTATTATTTGGGATGAGGTCCCTTAACAAATGCCGAACATTGGGAATGCACGTGCTCAACATGAGAACACGTACAGTAGATCGCCTAACTCATGAAATGTCATCCTCGAAATTTAACATGGGAATATAGCACACATTTGAAGTTGGTAATTGTGTCTCTGTACTGATTTGAGGTGCAAAATTCTGTTTACTAAAGAACAGTTTGTTTCGGATGTGTTTATTGAAGGCAAAATTTGTAAAAATGAGACCGAATATGCCATTTCTCGATTTTGAGGTGTTTTTATTCGTTATTACACCTTCTGGACCAAGCCTTCTTAATTGTGTGCGTTGTACTATAAAGGAATATTTATATAAGCTAGAAAACTTTTAAATATATCCCTTCAGAGAACGAAAAATTGGATCTTACGTTCACGAAAATCAGGTACATGGAAATATGAAAAACCGCATTGTTTTCAAAAAAACAAGGACGGATTTAGTTTAAAAAATTCAGTTTTGCAAATTTGTGACGTCTAATGCCAAAAAACTCCGTAATAAACTTATATGAGTGTATTTTGTTGTACCACACCGATAATTGGGACTGTAAAAAAGCATATATATTAAAAGCCACCACATGCCGCAATTTTTCTCCGTCATGCCGTACACGAAAGATATCCAGACAATATTTATCTGCAGTTGACTATTAATAAATGCGGAAAAAGCTGACTATTGAAATTTCTTCGCAAAATCTTTGTATATATTCGGCCACTCTGTTGTCTATTTGGAATCTTATACGTGGGCCGAAAATCAAGCAAGCATAGCAAAAAAAGCTCCAATAAAAAGAAATTAATGAGTTCTTTCATTTTCAGCAGACATTGAATCCCTTATTTTAAGCAAAGTCAAAAAACCAGTCACATGTCCCCATTTTTTCTTTCACTTGATCTTGGAAAAACGGCTGAGTACGTGGCCATTCGACAACGAAATATCGAATTAAAGTGTTTTTAAATAGGTAACTTAGTATAAGAGTTTTTTAAATCGATCTTAGTCATATTAATTGGCAAATTATGTTTTGGGCGTTTATTCTTCTCGGCAACGTGTTTTCATCTTTGGGTGAGTCTACAAATATGACCCAAACGGCTATCTGCATTAGAAAGTCTGTTTCAAGACTCTCTATGGCGGTAAATGCCTTTAAGAAATATTTTATTTTGAAGGTTTTGATAAGCACATAAAGCAGAATCTATATGTATGGGCAATAGAGAGAAAACACAGGGAAACGTAAAATATTTACCAGCATTTCAAGGACGATCTGAAACTCATCGTAATCCAACACCATAAATACTTATGAAGAAATTAAACAAAAGGAAAGTCGTCTTAATGTGCATAAAATGGTACATTTATGATTTCACCTAAAAACTCTATTTAAATTAATTAGTGACTGACTGGTCTATCAGTATGCAGCTTATGAAATATTTTATTCCTGTGACGTCCCTGCCAGCGCACTTAAGCGAAAATCTGGTTACCTTAGCCAAATAATCTTACACGATGTATAAACGGAAGAAGAAACCGCTAATTCTCCTAAACCATTGGATAATATTTACCCAAAATTTAGGCGGCTTGGTAACGGCGATACATTCCATTGCCCTTAATGTGGAAGACAACTGCCATGGAATATACATTAAAAGACTATTTTAAAAAGTAATTCTACCTGTGTTGTTTTACTTACTCGTTTTTATACATGGACAAGCATTTTATACATTTAAAACTTCAGGTTAATTAGCTTACCCAATTTTTAATATTTTCGGAATTTGCCGCTTTGTTAAAAATAAGTATTTCTGAACAACTTAAAATTAATTTTTAAACCATAATATGCCCTTTTACGAACGGTTGCTTATATACTCTGTAAAACTTTGGGGGACGCAGTGTGGTCTGATTTTGCAAAATGGGCCGTATCTCATGAGATTTCATGAGATAGGGCACGTACTGTACCCAATTAAGAAATTAATCGATGTAACGGTTATAACATGAAATTTCAAAAAGTCAGTACCCTTTAAGAGCTTTTCTCATCCCACTCAAAAACAAAGTAACAGAACACGAAAATCAGTGATTAAGCGTGTTATGCTAGAATTTTCTATACAAAAGCACAATGTTAACTGTACAGCTCTGGATGAACTGCCATTGCATCCGTTAGCAATCCGATAATGTAATTTCTTGCATTCAGACTAATGCCTTTATAACTGATGAGTGAATTGAATGCACATATTCGTCAGATTAATTACTGGGTGGGTTAGCGTCCTACCCCAAACTGCAAGCGACTTGTTAGAATTGCTGATAGAATTTAAAAAGAACATGGAAACAGAAGCCTTCAGGAATGGTATAATCAGAACAGGCGGTTTTTGTGAAAAACACTCGCTATGCAGCAATACTTATTACTTTAATATCTAGCAAATAAATAGTTTGACAGCACTGAAATTTTGCTTGCTTTAGAGTCGTTTAGTTTACAAATCACGAAATTCTGCTTGTTCAAGAGTCCAACTAGTCGCTAAAGCCAACAAACGCTGGTCTGGATGTTGGACATAACTTTTCAAAACAGAATTTAGCCGAGGTTCAGTTGGCTTGATCGTCAAGACTTTGGCACATTTGGCCTAAAACATTAGGGTTGCATACAGAATTACTGTCAAAACGGAACATCACTGTTGAAGGTTACAACATCGGCACCCTTAGAGTGGACCGCTAGCAACGTAGTGGGCAGCGTGATTGGTCCTCATCAGTTAATTACGAACCATAACTGGCAAACTATAGTCAAACTTTAAAGGCACGGTTGAGAAAATACATTTCTAATCGTCTCATTTTGTCTCAAGAGAAGATTTGTTTAGTGTGTTTAGAAATTTTCTTGATCTTAGAAAAGATGCGAATATTTGTCTGATTTTCCAATCATCGTCAATTAGCCAAAGGCTTGTTGTGTGGATGACCCTTTTTAGCTTTGTCCTAGTTCCCCTTGTAATCCGACATCATTTAGGACTAATTTTTGCCCCTCAGGTAGCTGCCTTCAACGAAGTTAATGCGAGTTATCTTTGTCAGGTCTTAGGCATGGTAATGCATAGTTAAATCAAACTCTGTTTTGTCTCTCGAGGGATTTCCTGTAAGCTTTATTATTGATATAGTCAGAAGAATGTCGGCCGTAAACGGTAACTTAATTGTGCTTTTGCTGGAACTGCTCATAATAACAAAATTTTTCCTAGGATCAATTGAAAACTAAAATGCCATGAAAGCCTGAAAAGAAATGGTCTAGAAGACACAGGAGTCGGCAGCCCCTTTTCCAAGAAAAACAGGTGAACCTTCACTAAGTTCATAGTAGGGTACCTATTCCAGTGTCTTAACCCTAACTTTTACACCTAACTTGACCTTACTCTGGTTTTAGCCTTAATTATAATGTCCATGGTGTTAAGTGTAAGACCATATATATTAGGGAGCTAAAATTCCCGTGTTTTACCAAACGGTTTACTAGTTGCTGTTTCAGATCCACCACAAGCCTTATTTCCTGTTGCATTCCACGGGTTCTATTAGTTTATAGGTTGACGTAAACTTTCTGAGGTCATGTTAATATGAACCTGGGCAAGTATGGAAAAGAAAATGGCTTCAAGGTATCAAAATTATAAACAGTAATTTAATCGATGATAGTAATCAGTTTTGCGGGAAAGGCTGAATGGATGACCTAGAAATTATCCTAGAGCGAATTCCGAGCTGGATAGGGTCGACGAACAAAAGGTAAAATTTAGAATGGCTCCTTTTACTGTCACTTATTTATTTTAAGTAAAATTTTAGATTAAGTAACCGTCTATGGGACCAATAACTTTACAAAAAATTTGCAAGAAATATTCCATTTGCTTAATTAGGCTCTTTGGATGCCTTTTTACGAAAACGTTATCACCACGAACAATTGGAGACTTACTAAGATAAATATGCCAGGATTAATAAAACATACAATTTTTTATTTATCAGTTTTGACGACAAAATTATCATAAAATAACTTATTTACCGAGTGAAATTATTTAGATAAAATATTTCGGGTTGATGAGTTATCTGTATAATTGCCTTGGAAAATTATATGTAAATTTTCTGTGCCCTTTGATTTCGAAATACTCCTTCTGACTCTGTAAGTTTTCCATAAAGATTATTTGAAAGATAATATACCTACGTCATGTGCATGCATTTTACTTTTAACGGTAGCAAAAGTTGAAACCGAAACGCAGATTGTTAAGAAGGGCTTTTTGACTGCTTGATATTGAAGGCCTATTGGTGCAGTTAATTCCTTAGTGTTAAACTTTATGAATAAGAGTTAATATTAGAGTTGTATGCCATATAATAAATGTTTCTCCTTTAAAATTATCGTTTGCTAGGTTAACTATGGAAAACGACGGAAAAGTCCCATTGTTTACATTTTGGCTTTCAATTTGGGTATTCTAAAGGAATGTTCTCCCAGAGAACTCAATTTCTCACATATTCTTTTAAATTAAGCGAGATTTTGAAGATAAGATCAATATATTCCCAGTTATGCTGGAAACATATTTTTTGATAAACCGTTTTGATTTTTCTATAAATGCTTATACTACTGACCGAGCTATAAAGTGTACAATGGTCTACAATATCTATTGCTTGTTTAGTGCTGCTAAACTGACACTCGAGCAGGAAGCCTCTGATACGCTAACAGTTGCCACGTGTTCGTCAACAAACATGCCATTAAAGATTCATGCCTGGATATTTTTATTCACCTTTAACAGACTATGCATTACAATCAGTTTTTCTTCGAATAACGTTTACAGTAGACTTCAGTTGAAAAAGAACATAATGAATGAGAAATGAAAAAGGACGTACTGTAAGCGTGATTTGTTTAACTCTTAACTAGGTTGTCGCTAGCCTCTAATTTTCCAAGGACCTACCTAGCATAAGCTAGAGGCGTTTTGGTTAGCTTGAGATATTTGTGATATAAAATCATATGCTTGAACCTTCTTAGTACTCGAAGGCGATTCATATTTCGCTTACGGATATTAGTTATAATTTGTTTGATAAGTGTAAAAACTAACGTTGCACTAACACTGATTCAAACATATTTTCAGTTGATCCTTGTAGGATTCCTAAAAAAACAGTGACAAGATAGTCCACAGTTTTCCTCAATAAATGGTTTTATGACATTTCGCTCAAGCGTTTATGATATTCCAGACACGTTTGGCTAGTGAAGAATAAAAAATCGACTTCAGCACACCATGGTTAATATTCAAAAGTGGGCCGACTTTATAGAAAGGCATCTTATCTGCTTTCCTGATTTGGTGTGTTAAAACGTTTGGATTACCACCTGTCCAGACTGATCCCTGAAGATTTAATCTTAATTGTACTATTTGGAGTATATGAAACTGTTAATAGTCTGAGGAGGCACAATCCTGTACTCCGTCGAAAAAATGCGAATATTTGAAGTGTACTGTAGACCTTTGGGAATAGACATTTTCAGAAACTGAATGCTCTCTCAACTGATCAAAGTGAAAAGGTCAGTTTCAGAAAGCAGTTGGAAAGAAGACTCGATAGCTGGCAAAAGAATGGTAAATTCGCCTGAAATTTCGGGTCCATATCTGAACTTGATGTCATAGCCATACCTAGGTTTTGCAAGACAGCACTTCCCTGTGGCCCACGGTGCCACCCAAAAGCACACCAATTTACAACCAGCAAAGTGTTTAGTTTGCTGCCCCAGCAGATGCAGGACCAGCGATTTGCACATGAATAGGTGGATATAGAGGAAGACTTCATGGTTTGTAGTCAACACTGTGTCTGCATGTGTGGTTAATGGATGGAGGACTGAGAGTGGTGTTCACTGGCTTCCCCTCAATGTGCCTGCTATGATAATCCCTCTCCGTACCGCCCCGAGTTCATGCGCAGCACGCGTAAACGGTCTGTTTAGCTCCGTCAGTCAGCGTGCCCGAGCCACCTCTAATCGATTTGCATCGGAACCTCCTGATTGAGGCAGGAGAGGGTGCTGTAGATGCTTCACAAGCCTGCGTTACTAAAAGAATTAGTTCAAGCGTAATTCAGCGGTGCTGCGACCACCCCGTGAGGCACGCGGTTTAAGTCATCTCTTCTGACAACCAAACTATCATAGTAAAGCTCACCAGTCAGAAAAGCTGTTCCACCTAATTGTTTTCCCTGCCTTCTGACTTGGGAATCCCCAGATACAGATCATCAACGAATGAGGTGAACTCTCAAATCTTATCTCACTTTATGGTGCTCAACCGCACCTTCAGGCTTGGAGAACCCGAAATTCTACTTGAGGTGACAAGCGCTGCGGCGCGAGCTGCTTAAGTCATGTTTATCCTAACACGAGTACATCAACCGAAAAAATTATCTCATCAACCCTCCCAAGTCAACACTAAAGCTACGTCTATGCAGCGTACGTAGTCATGTGGCGAGCGCGCGAGTAAAACCCACTTCCAATGGCATTGTCGAAGTGTGCTATTTTGACCATCGCGTTCGAGGATGTCCACCGTGTGCTCCACAACATTGTGGTGCAGGGGCGGTGACTTGCCCTGGATTATAATGAGAACAGACTTGCGCTACATCTACCTCAATCTCTGTTCCACTCCCCCACCTGGGCCCGGTGGCAAGACAGAGTCAAGAAGAACGGAGATGAGAGAGGGCACAGGCCCACGCACCGCGGCTCTCCACACACAGCGACACGACAACAAAAAATGGTGCGGCTCAGATCCCAGCTGAGTGGGAATGCCAATAAAGACCACATTGAGAAGTAGCCATTGCAGCCTACCTCTCAGTCCGGCGGACCGAGTTATCCCGTCAGCTGGCAGCTTCAAGCACATAGAGAGTTTATAGTGAAGAAAATGCGCTAAACCGTCGACCTGACACTCTACGCACCCCCAGCACCAGGTCACCGTCCGAGCCGGTCAGCTGTATGATGTTGGAGTGGGCGTAGTGGCTGACAAGGCTGGCGAACCCGTCTGCGCGTGCCATAGCATGATCTGGTCCCCTTGACATTCAAAACAGTATTACCCAAACCAGGGGGAAAGGAGGAACCATGGTCGTCTTAGTCCCAGTCCAGCAAGTTTCCCGAGTAAGAATTATGAGAGACAGAATTATAAGAACAGTTGCTATACTTGTCGGTAGAGTATAAGTAGCTCAGAATAAAACAGCAGCAAAAGAGACATTACGCTAAGAACCAACCGTCCGTTCATCACCGTGAGGCGTGAGCGTACCATTGAGACATCTCCGGCTCCAATTGGTAAATCAAGACTGAAATATCGATTGGCGTCACAGTGTTGCGAAGCCGAAAGGCTCTACCACACGCGGCGCAAGAAGTTAACTGACGAGGCTGTTAGGGCGTTGTCACCGCGTCGAGGCGACTGCCCCGACGGTAACAGTGAGTTAAATGGTGACTGACGTTGGTGATGAGCTCACAGCCATTAACGCATTCGGACGCGTGTTTTCAGAAGCATTGTATCCTTGTTTCAATTATCGAGTCTTCTCAATCAGTCAAATTCTTATTTACTACTCGCTATACGTCATTAGGTTCGTCCGCAATGCATACTTCCAACCCATCAGTTATGTTCACAGCATCACACTGTCAATCATAGTTTCAAATTCAAAAACATTAATTCATGAGCCACGCGCTATCGCATTGCATAAAATTAGGAGAAAAATAAAAAACGCTTTTGTGCGCTTAGTGAGTGACTTATATGCCTTGTCTGTAACTGTCCTTGACGATGGGTACGAGAGAGAATTCGAACCGTCAAGCCAATAAGCACGCTGTTCCAGTGATCGGCTCTTCTTCTTCTTCTGAGACGTCTTAATGTTTCACTAAGGAGGCTGTGCGCTCGGCTTAAACGTTTGTCACACAGCATGTATCTGCAGAAGTGTTGTGACTTTGGCTGAGATTTTAACAAAAAGGAATACATGCGTGTGATACGCGCAGACACAAGGTAGAACATGCACGAGATTAACAAGCTCAAAGAGCAAACTGTGCATGGACTGAAGAAGGAGCTTTTTTCTCAAATCCTGAGACTTTATCTCTCTTGAAAAAACAACGCAGTAGAAGGCTTGCTGGCAGATACCCTTCCTTGGGATCTTAGTGTGTAGCATGCAGGAGGTGACGATTTCACGTCATGGCAAACTTTGCATTCAATGTCCGTGTATGGAAGAAGAAGAAAGAAAGAGTTGGGCTCGCTGCAGCTAAGATCCAGCATTTAACTCCTAAATGTAAAAAAACAAACGCACATCAAAATGCGATAGCAGTCATGGCTCGGAAAGTTTCAAACAGACAAAATTACTCGCTCCTACTTGTAACTGAGGAGCAGACTGTAATGCTCCTTCTTAACTTGGGACCTATAGCACTCTCAATTCCTTGACATCCGAGGCCCCGCCCCAAATGTCATCTGCTATGTGTCGGTAATTTGAGCGTGTGTGACACACGTAAATGGGCTGTTTACACCTCCCACCCAGTACGCCCACCCGACACCCCCGGCTGTCTTGACAGAAGGGAACGCTTACATGGCCCTCCATAGGACATAGGAACAGGAACCGCCACATGACTTTGTGTTTAATTTCTGAGAATTTAGGAAAATTTTTAGCGTTGATGTAGGTGTCAGTGCAAGTTTAGCATATTATTATCATTAAAATTAGGGTTAGAGTTAAGTTCTGGGTTAGAGCTAGTATTAAGATTAAAACACGGGACTATTTAACCTTCCTGGAATTTAGCGCAAACAACCTGGATTATGTTTAGGGGACTTTTCTATTCCCATGTCATGTCGGGGAGGGAATATATGCAACCCTGCCCATGTTAACCTTGTCTTGCCATCGGAATGCTGAATCTGTGAGAAGTGAGAGTGAGGTGGGGGTCGCGCAAGTCTTCTTCACTATAAACAACTACCCGCATAAGTCACGGCTGTGCCCATTTCGTAGGGCAGTGATAGATGTTGTCACTTATGACCGTCAGAAGATTGTGTGATACGAAAATCTGATCATCTAGGCGAGGCCCAGTGTTGCCTCTGTTTTCCTATTCCATAGTTGGCATCATTTGCGAAATCAATTAAATAGGCTTTTCCGCTGAAATTTCCCAGCAAGTTTACCTCTCACTATCGTCATGCTTTTCATAAATGACCAAAGCCTGCCACATACCTTTGGTGTTAAATATTTTGCCACAAGCCGTATTGGCACACTAAGTTTCTGTGTTGTTGGTTGTTCTCTCGAATTTTCTAAAATGAAACTTGTGAATGAGCTTTGAGGGGACTTTCCGTATGGCGGATTGATTCTTTCAAGATGATATTCTGTTTTGTAATAGGTGCTTTGACAGATTTTACCTAATTCAACTGAATATCCGATTGTGGAAAAACCGTATCCTCGCTGGGGTCTAAGCCTAGGACAGCATGCAATGGCTCGAATATAGCCAAGGCTCTACCTACGTGAACTGCAAGAACCTATCTAAGAGCCGTAACTTTGATTGAATTTGAGTTAATTTACTGGTCCCACCTACTGCAACGTATGAAATTCACCAATTAGGTTGTCGTATGCAAACTGTCCCAACATAATTTCCTAAGCAGTCGATCTTTAATCCGCCAGGTTACTACGACACTCGTTTAACCTTCAGGTGATTTTAGCAAAGTTTGAACAAATCATCTGATTCAGTTGTGGAAAATTCAACATGCGGAACGTTTATCGTGTAGGTCGCATAAAGAAAGCAAACGTGTTTCTACTTCACTCTGCATCTTTTCCAATAATTGAAACTGAAGGAGGCTTTACAGTTTTCCGCGCCCCTGTATTACCAGGTTAAAGTAACCAGTGTGTCATATGTATGACACATTAGCTTCAGTATACACTAGCAGGGTGTATATTCCTATAGAAGTAGTACTATTTGGTACACCGTGAAGCCAAAGCGAGAGGGCACATCCCGTAACAACTTGTCAAAGTGTTAAGCCCCAAGTTTTTTGCTCATACTCAAACTCTTTTCTGTACAATAATGCAACTAGTTTCCACGACTTTACCAGTTGGCCCACCCAGTGATCGTCTGTTTTACAGAGCTGCAGGAGGAAATCATTCCGGGACTTATTTAGCGTGGTGAATTTGATGGTGGCCTGCTCACACGGACAGTCAGCCTGTGGGTGGAAAATAAGACTGTCGAACAAAGAGTGTGCCGGCTCTTCCGTAGTCCACTTCAGTCTTATTCTTATTAAATCCAGCTGTGATAAGAAGTGGCAGAATACCGGCAAAACACGTGTCTGGGCTTTTAGCTAGTACCTATGCTGTGAGTATGGTACCCCCTCTACCGCCTAAGTATACTACTGGTTGCCTGTTAGTAAGTTGATGAATATTACGAGGTTATCTCGCTGTGACTGAGAGAAGTTAGCCCAAATATTCATAAAATTTTAGTCAACGCCTTTAAGCCTTCAAATAGACTGATTTACTCCAAGTTTGCGATTAATTTCTGAGGAAAGTAAAAATCAGCAAATCCAGAACATTCAGTTCATTCTTGTCCCTGTTGATATAAGGAAGAAACTAAGCAACGTTTAGGGCATTTTGACGATTGACCGAGCTGATCCATGAAGACCAAGCCTCTAATATGAGTCGTCTAGGCTTCAAACAACACTTGTAGCACGGCTACTTCTCAGAAGTGGGTTGAAGGCTTCCCCACTCAGGAGAAGGGGTCCAATCTCTGTACTGCAAACTGGATTCGTGGAGACGAGTCTGTTCCGGTTCGCGCACCTATTTACTGCCACTATAATCGGTAAGCAATAGTTATTACTTGAATTGATTAACACGGTGTCAAAATTTAGTCATACATTTGGGAATCATACCTGCAATGAGAGGTTGCATCAATTAAGAGTTTGCCAAACTGCGGTCTCGGATACAGGGACCAGCATTCCCCATTTCTGCCTGCTGTTTTTTCAACCGTCGACCGTTCGTTCAACTCCTGTTTTCTTCAACAAAAGATATACTCTGCGGGAGCGCAGGCCTGGTGGATGTGAAATTGTCAAGGAACCCAAAATTTCGACTAACTCAATGGCTTAGTCCTGTTGCTGGTGTGTTACCTTGACGAATTTCAGTTTCTGGAAATTGACTGTTACCAGGAGCCTGTGTACGCCTTAGCTGGAAGGATTTTTCGATAAAACAGACAATTAAGCTATAGCTTTGTAACGTTAGCCCTTATTTAAGATTGATTCTTCGGGCCAGCACAGTCCACAGTTAACTAAGCGTTAATGCAGGTGGCCTAGAGGTATGGGAATAGTGCACAGAAGCAAAAGTGAACGTTGACACTGGCAACGTTTTCCTGTCCTTTACTTGCAAAAATGCCTAAAACGGGTAACTTATTCAAGAAAATTTAATGGTGAGCAGGAAATGGAAACTGCCACTGACCTTTAAAGCCCAGTTCCACTTTCAGCAATAAAATCGCTTTATCAGTATACACTTACGATGATATTTGACCAGCCTCTAGACAGTGCCCAAATACGAAGTTCTGCAAATGCATTGAGCGAGCACTGTCGAATACCAAAGATAGGAAATTGAAAATGGGCCCAATTTTCCTATTTATGAAAATAATAGTCAGCTGGTCTCTAAACTGATGTGACCGTAGGGCTAAGCCTTTTCTATAAAAACAACTTCTATGTCTTTCCTATGCGTTATGGTGACAGGGGTACAACTACAGAGGGCCCATTCAAAGGTAGCTGGTCAAAGATTTCGTCACAAGAAACTAACTGGACATTGACCAGGCATTCATGGTCCGTCTCCTTCTGCCAATTCGGAAGTCATGGTCACGTGGGAAGGAAATCGGTACCATGCAGCTAGTTGCTTTACCAAGTTAACCTTATGTCATTGTTGTTGTCAGTCTGTGCTGAAATATAATGAAACCGTCTGGGTTGAAAACCATAGCCTGCTGATCCCATCAGTTCCGACTCTCTTCTCTCTAGTCGTGCCTCTTATCTCGAAAAAAACGTAAGTTACTTCGGCAGTAAGTATTTCGTGCGACTACGCGTAGCCCGCCTTGCCCATCTAGGCTATGTTCCATATGCCATGCCCACTTTACAATAAATATGTACGGACCATCCGTAGGCAAATAGAAGGTAATGAACTTTGGTACTTCATTACAGCCCATGTTTTTTCTTGGCATTAAGATTCTGTAAAACTAGTTTCTAAAAATAAGTTCATCGTTAAGACTCGACCTTACAGTAGATTTCCTATCTCATGAAAACTTAACCAAAATTCTAAAATGTGTTTTTTATTCGCACAAAATACTTAATTATGGTTGTCGTATTGATTAATACACAGCCTAATCCCAAGATATTTCAGGCAAGATACAATAACGACTTTTGAAAGAATATCTTTCTGACCACCCGCAAAATTATACTCATTAGAAAATGGCTACTTAAGTAGTACGCAATTTTATCATGGATTTTCGATTCTATTATGAATTTAAATATATTTTACAGGAAACACACACAAAATATTATTTCTTGAACTAATTTGATAGCAAACTATAGCTTCTTGAAATTTTTAACACTAAAGGAAAGGGCAACATCCTGTTTTTAAAAAAAGTTTTTATTAATGAAATGTTTAAAGACCTTTAGATTTTCATCCAGGATACATCGTACCCATCAATTTATTAATGTTGACTACAATGTAGAAAGCACGATACAAAGCCATTACAACATTATATGAGAACTATTTGGCCTTTTATTTATACAGTAGAGAAAGTTTTGATTTTTCCTTACATAGAATGTGTACAGCATGTAGTTAGGAAAACTTGAATTCAAGTGTATCCATCAGTAGTGTTCAAAATTATTCAAAAATTGTGAAACTTTTTAAAAACTAAAAGATAAAATTTATCCAGGCATAGGATTTGAAGTGGATGTAATTGACTAGGAAATAAGCAATAGAGAGAATACTCGTGTGCGTTTTTTTCTATAAAATATATTTGAACTGATAACAGCACTGGAAATCAATTGGAAAACTGCATACTATTTAAGTAGGCAATTTTTTACAAAAGAAACATTTAATGGGCGGTAAGAAAGAAGCTCATTAAAAAGCCGCCATCCTACTGTGGTGGAAATATCTTGAATTTAGGCTGCATGATACTCAATACGACAAACCCTTTTTAAGTAATTTGATTGAAGCGAAAACACAATTCAGAATTTCAGTTGAAAGTTCATGAGATAGGGAACCTTCTATTAGGTACCTCCACATAGTAAAGCGTACCTTGCGCTGCAATCCAGACGGTACTTATTCCCGTGCGCTAAGCTTGATTTTAACGCTAACCCTAACCGTAGCTGGACACTTAACACAGACCTCCCTGAAATGTAGCCCTAGTTCACTCGTAATATGGGGGATAATTATTCCTCTCTCCTATCAGTCCATCTTATATTTCTTCCCTACAATAAGTTAAATATTATATCTGTTAAAACCAGGCCTTTGACTTGCGCTGTAAACTGTATGGTATAACTTTAATGAAACAGACTGCTCAGCTAATCATGGTGAGAATCTCGAGATATTTGGAAACCCCCAAATAAACGGGCCCACATATATTGGAGGGCGTTCTGAATTTCGTGTGCTGACATCAGCAAAAACGGATATGCAAGACCCAAAAGACACAACAAAGCGTCTCGATTTCTATTCTAATTCTGTCTTTCAGCAGTTCCTTTGCAGGTCATTTAGGTGATTGCTACATATGTGAGGGGTGCTTAGCGGTAAGACAAAGACGGCAGCATATGTTTTGGAACTCGATCAACCTAAAAACATCGAAATTTCCTCTTCGTCTGGGAACTGTCCAACAGGGAGCCTTAAAGCGGCAAGAACCAGAAGCAACTGGTATGGTAATAGGGGGCTTACTTAGGAAGTAGGAGGTTCATTGAACACAAAAGTTCGCAGGGCCACAGTCACGGTCCACAGCATTGATCAGAATAGTTGTCTCTCAAGTTTTCCGATGCCTGTTCTTGTCTCTTTAAACATGTACGAACCTCTTAACGTATGTATGCGCACCCATTTGCATCCACTCTTCGAAACCTAAAGGTCAGTCTGAACTTTGTCTCGCCCCAACCAGGACCCAATTTTCTCCGTCTTGAAGCTGGCTCCCAAGGCATTTTGAAGGGAAGTCATCGTCCTCCTAGTGAATTCTAAATAGACAGGTGGATTGCTGGCGGAATTTCGCGTCGGCCAACTAATTTCACATTGAAACTTAGACTACGATCCTCCCTCCCTGTCCCCCCTCCTCAAAGACCTCCCACTCCGTTGTTACCTTGGTCAGTACATGGTATGTGCCTACATTGGCATTTTTTGAACCTCCTCCTTTTAATAAATATTTTGTTCTGTGCACGTCGTGGGTGGTCGCGTTGGTGCAGTAGTAACAAAAAGAATGTCAGATGGCCTATGTGGCCGGGTCGCAAGACGCTTTGTCTCGTAATTCACCTGCTCCCATAACACAGGCACACGCCCTGCGAGCTTGCTGATTGTACACAAGAGAGGTGGTATCGTGCTGAGGTCTGCATGGAGTGCTGGGGGAGGAGGGGGTTGAGAAGGGATAGCAAGGAAGAAACGAATACCCTCCGATGCACTTGTGTAGCGCCTTCGTACAAAACGCAAGGTAAAACAAGGCGGGTCACAGAGACTGGAATGGTCTGGGTCGCGCTCTCATGGTAAGTTGACCTTATCACTCTGGTAGAGTCCACTAGGCCTTCTACTGCAACCGCTGTTGTTGCAAGAACTTATGGGAGGAGCCGTGGGTGATCCAGCCTTCACCGTCCTGCCTGCTCGCTCTTGTGTCTTCTCTTGGCCACAGCTATCCCCCCACCTTCCCTAGATCACAAGCACCCTCCGCCTACGTATCTATGCCCACTCTGAAGGGGAACAGTGGGCTGAGGGTCGGTGCAAGTTTGGAGGCTGGACGACGTTGGCGGCGATGGGGTGGGGTGGGGGGAGAATCAACGGCAGGGTGTTAATGTTGATCCAATTGCGGCACACACACATACAGACTCTGAAGTGCCGGTATAACGTAACTATGCGCATCTGACACCAACACAAACACAAATGTCTGGGAATGGATACAATTATTTGGGAATCTATGACACGCGATCAGACACAGGTGTGGCGTAAGTGCACCTGTTCACACCGTAATCGGCTACCCGGAAATACCGGATTGCATGATCCCAGACGAAATTGGATTTGTTGTGCATTATATATGTCAGCTGGCTTTCGCATCGTCGGTAAATCAAGCAAGTACAGTAATAGACAGAACGTGAACACGCCACCGCAAACTTGGGGTTGTTAATCAACCTGATGGCAACCGACCAGGATAGAATGCGACAAGCTCATCTTAATGCATAAAAACCGAAAACAGAGTGAGATTATGGAAGGCAATTTTTCAAATTTTGAAAGACCTTTTCCAGGAAGTGAATTAAAAATAGCCATTTCAGCTGTCCTTTTCCGTTGGGGTTTTTTATTATTTATGGCCTGTAGGGACGCAAAACCTTCGTATGACGTTCACACAGATTACTAGGTTCATTTGAAAAGCAGCATGCACTAAATTCAGCCCCAGTAAGCCAGCTTAGAACTGTCAACATAGCAGTGTTTCACAAACAAAAAAAGAAATTATACAACCAGTCAAGTACAAATTAGAACGAGGGCAACTCTGAGAAATGTCGGAACATCATCGGTGCCTGACTTATACCTAACTTTTGATCTCCTGGGTGAAACGAATCCCATGAATTTACTAAAACAATAAATACAGTCGGTGGCTGGTTTCATGAAACGTTAACCTAAATTCTGAAACGCATTCTCGATTAGGTAGGATTACTTAGGTAGGGCTGCGATACTGATCATCTTGTGGCGTCATCCCTTGATATTTCAGACATGGCAGGAGGTCAGCTTTTGGATGCACTTCTTTCTGATCATCTGCAAAAACCACCACCGATAAAAAATGACTATCTAAGAAAGGTGGATTTTTTTAAATGTCGTTATGAGTTAAAACGTATTTTATTTCTAAACAAGTAGGCATAAATGGATTTTCTTATATTCATTTGGTATAAAATCACGTCCTCTTCAATTTTTCTACTCGAAAAAAGGGTAAATTTTATGTTTTAAATACGTTTTCCAATTACCGGATGATTTGCGTTTATGGTTGTCAATCTGGAAGCTGTATGCTTTGCGTGTGAGGAGAATCAGGCATGGGCAGAGCGCTGGACTTCTAACCAAATGGTCACGAGTTCGAGCCTCGTGTACCGCAACACCTGGAGCTGGGTATGGCTGGCTGATGGCACTTAATAAGACAGAAATTGCCATTCCAGTCTCCCTTGTCTTTGTTGTTCCTGTTCATTAGCCGCCGTGTGGCTGTTGGCGGGGCTCGACGGGGCACAACGGGACGAGTGAGTCCGTACACGATCGGTGAGCGCCTACTTACCATAATCATGCATTCCTCTACAACCTTAAGAAGAAAGCATATAGCGCTCATAAAGTTTTGTAAGGGATGCGTACCATACTGTATATTTCAGGAGAAGCATAAATAAAATAAATAATACGATGCTACGCGAATGGACATTTCATGGTCTTAAAAATCTCACATTTGAAAACTTTTTAAAACTGAAAGATAGCCCTTCTTCGATATATAATTTGAACCAAACGTGATCGGGTACCAATTGAGTACACGGTAATAGGTTTTGTGACGTATTATATAAAATATTGTTGCATTTACCACGGCATAGAAAAGAAGCACTAAAAAGCATACGGCTTAAGAAGCCATTTTCTGCTGAGTGTACTTTTTGCAGGTGACCGACATGGAGTGCATTTAAAAACGGGCACGCTGTCTACCTCGAAATATTATGGAATTATGCCGCACGGTGATCGATGTTACAGGCTTACTTAAGTTATCCGTCCTTATATAAAACGCATTTAAAACTTCAGTTAATACTTTATGAGAGCAGGCCATTGACTATAAAGTACCAAAAACGCTTTACGCAGGTAAGCAAGATATCGGCCCTCCACCTCTATTCCCATGATATTTAAAGCCATTTAATTCGTGAGAACGAAGTCGCAATGCTATAAAAAATTGCTGAGATTTCACATTTTCGCATTGTTTTAAGGGTGATGCATTTATACAAGTCCAATAAGGCATTCCTTTTCAGATTAATATTACCAAACATCGAAACGGAATGCATTGCCTTCTTACATTAAAAATTGCTAAAGGAGTATTCCAAAAAGTTAATACGATGGTTCCTCTCCTAATCTGTGGATCCTGATCCACGTAGATAATAAGTTCTGAAAAATAGTGAACCACGTCAAAGGTTTGTCTACAGATATGGCCCGAGGCCCCAGTTAAAGTTGTTTCCCCAGTAGGAATTAAAAGAAATCATTGTAAAATATGATTCAATTTTTAGAAGACCTATTATTTCCGGGCGTCAGCTTCTTGCTTGAGTGAGATAGAAAGGCACCGCCTGTAAATTTAACAACAACGGCCCATACGTTTGGAGTGGAACTGACAGAGATAAAGACCTAGTTATTTTTTCTTTTCCGGATTTCTATGATCGCTTAGGCAAGGAAACAAGTTTAAAAAAGATCACCAAAATAATGTTTTTGAAGAAAACACCGAATGTTTCTCAATATGCGCATTAATTTATAAGAAAAAGTTTATATAAGGAACCAGCAAGCGGTTTTGTCCGAAAACAAATTCACATGAAGAGAAACTCATATTCGGCTATAAGTGAAAAACCATTTCCAGGCAGCACTTGAGAAGAAGGTTCGATCAACGAAACAAAAATATTATGCATCCCATGTTTCGGATTCATGCTCAAAACCGCTATCAGAAACGGAAACGGTTAGGGTTAGTGGGCGTACAGAGACTATAAAAGGCAGTTCCTACGGAACGGCCTATCTATCGAAATTTGCTTCTTCCATACTGATTGTGCTCATCGCAGTACGTACCAGGAATTCCTAAACGCCCGCGTTCGAGTCACTAATGGAGGCGATTTCCTCACCAGTGATGTGATAGTGATTCTTCAATTGAGGTCTCAGATACTGCCACTAAAAAGTAGTGGTAATCAGCGCGCTCCGCAAACATTGATGGCTAGTTAGTATATTCGGCAGGAGAGCCATGAAACATACCGTTCGCGGGTCACGCGGTTGCGATCTCTAGCGAAAATTTCTG
Organism: Schistocephalus solidus; assembly: GCA_017591395.1. Taxonomy (NCBI): domain Eukaryota; kingdom Metazoa; phylum Platyhelminthes; class Cestoda; order Diphyllobothriidea; family Diphyllobothriidae; genus Schistocephalus; species Schistocephalus solidus. Next base: position 201,425 of record WEDG01002483.1, read on the forward strand.
TCTTTCCGAACTGGAGGATGCGGCCGGATCCCATGACGAAGCCTAACGTCCTCTCGCCTCCGCAACCGATTGAAAATCGTGGGAGGGCTCTACCTGTAAAGGTAAACGAAATCCTGGTTGATGAAAACTGTTGAATGGCCGTCGAAAGACAATAAAGTGGCAACGGTATCCTGCCCTAGGTAAACTCATGGAAAATCCCATGCCTATCGATTTAATAATGACGAACACAACAAGAGGAATTCAAACGGGCATGACCATGGTCATAGAAGTAAATCAATGCAACCTTGGAAACGCATTGGTAACATGATGGAAAGGACAATTCCCATGACCTGGCACCAAACTCTTATCTGGGCCCCACAAAACCAAGCTTAGGACAGCTGAAAAATCCTAGCACAAGTCACCCTTTTCTAAAAATCCCTGGGTAAGTGACGGTCGCACTGTCGCATGCGTAAGTGTTGATGGGACGGTTTCAAAGAAACGTTTTCAATGGCGAAAGAGAGTGAGGCAGATTCAATGCACGTGTATGAACTGGACATCCAAACTGGTGAAATAAGCGAAAATGCGAGACCTCGGAAGTAATTCAAGAGAAGTAGATGCGATTGCTGGGACTATGGATTTATTCGCCTAATGTTTCAGATTCCAACGCGAAGGAATAATCAGAGAGCATAACAGATACGCGTTATTCGTACACAGAAAGTTGCAGTATTTATAGTATGCAATCGGTATGCTACTGCACGACTACGGCAATTAAAAGCTCCTCCTTCAGCGAGGATGACTGCGCTCTGGTGCGTTAATTGTTTCATGGACGTCATGCGAGATGTTATCCGCAGAAACTTCATCACCAATGATGGAGGGTGGCGTATAGATTGCTCGACCACCTGGCTCACTGGGAATGGCGTTGGAAAATATGGTCGCCTGAGATTGCCCCGAGTGGCCAATTGCTTTGGCCAAACTAATTTTCAGCATTCCATATGGGTTGGGTAGGTCATTACACTTGTTAATAGACTGGGGGCCTGTAAACCATGACTCAAGCAACTCGCGGCTCACGCGAGTATCACCTCTTACGACAAGTTCGGCTTCGTCGACCTTGAATTTGTGGCTGGTTCTCGCTGAATGAGTCGTGAATTGAGAGGTTGCATCATTTCTCCGCACTGCTGCCATGTGTTTGGCAATTCGCGTCCAAAGCAGTCTTCCAGTTTCTCGACGTAGATGCCTTGCCCATAACTGTACCAGATCCGATAAAATACTCCAGGGTTTTCTGGCTGCGGCAGTGGGTCCTTTGGTCTTATTACCTGACGCCGAATGTTGGCTTCCGGTCTGAGTGCGACTCCAACTCCAAGTGGCGCGAGAAGGTGGCTGGCGGTATTCGATACGTTGTTGACGTATGGAATCGCGCGCCATTGTTTAGGCACGGTGCGCTTTTGTCTTTCGTCCCGTTTGCGCATGCACTGGTGCACGAAGTTGCGCGTATGGCCATTTTATCTGAACACCCGTCGTCGATGTCATAATACGGCAACCTTGTCTTCTGGTTCACTGCAGTGTGTCTCAACATGCCGATATAGCGTCCTTACGCAACTGCGTTTGTGGCTGATTGGGTGGTAGCAGTTACAGTTCAGTACTTGCATCGTATTTTTCGCTTTCCTGAACACTTTGGTCTTTAGGCCACCACAAACTTTGCAACAGACAAAGACAATGAGAAAGGCCAGCTGGTTGTTTTCTTCCTCCTCCATCGTAAATTGTATGTCCGGGAAGATGCTGTTGAGAAGATCCTTAAACGTAAGCATCTGATCCTTTCGATAATAACATAGGTGTCATCCATATACTGAGCCCAGAATTTAAGTCTGTGGTTTTGGAAGACCAGCGACTACAAACAGCCAGGACCATCTCGGCTATCAGTCCAGAGATCAGCGATCCCATTGCTGTTCCCATCATCAGCTCATAGATTGTCCCGAAAGAAAGGCGAGCTGAAAACATATTGCAGCCTTGTCCATGGATGGGAACTCAATGAACCGATGTATTGCGTTAGCATTGGCGTGCAGAACCCTAAGCTGTCACCTCCAGACTTGCGTCAGTTACCAGTGCTAGGTTTTACGCCGTATAAGGGTCCTCTTTGTTACTGTCTTTATCTATGACGATGAACTCCTGCACAAGGTTGAAAGCTCAAAATACTAAATAAGTTGTTACAGTGCATGACCCGATTTCTCCTTTGTTCATCGGTAAGTACTTTATCCATCAGTTTAGGGTCAACGGGCTAGTGGATTTTGGCAGATACTTTATCAGCTTCCGAGGCTTTTCCATTGCTTTACTGCTGTGGTTGATTTCTGTGAGAGAAGGTGAAAGATCGGAGTCAATGTTCCTTTCCACTCTGGGAAGCCTATCGAGAGCATTGCCGGAGACTGTAGAAGGTCGGTTGGGGACGCTCCTGAAGGTTTCGGCCCAGCATTCCAGGATCAGCTACTTTTTCATGAGAAGTGTGTTTTTATCGGACCTAAGCAGGGATGCAGTTTCTCTGGTGTTGGATTCCTAGACCGCATTTATGGAGCCGAAATAGTTCTTCAATGCATTGCGGTCTGTGCATAGCTCCATCTCTTTGGCTTGGTGGTCCATTCAAGCAATTTTCATCTCACTCAGTCACACTATCCATAAAAATTTTCAACTTTGGAAAGGAGAATAAATCAGGATTTGCATTCCAGTGTATTTGGACACGCAAAATACCCCCAACGGATACCCTCATCTGGTTTAGCCGACGAGCTGAGGCGCCAATTCATTTGCCGTGCGATGTAACCTCTGCGTGCATCAGACAAATAGAGCGACTTCGCACTTCTACACAGTGCACCCCTCATAGAACACATCCAACTACCTTAGGCGTTACATACGTATGCACATGCATAGAATATACGTTCACACACCGGTTCGAATGTGTAAAGCAACGATACCCCATGGAGTGGACGCAGCACCGGTAACTTGCACGTGAATTAAATCTATACTGAGACAGACTTGCGCTGCATTTACCACACTCTCTGCGTCCCCACGTACCTTGTTGCGATGAAAAGAAAAAGTCAAGTTGACAGGAGCTGTGAGAAGACACAGTGACTTACAGTGCTGAATGACCTTTCTATGCGTGCCACGTGCGATTTAGTTTCCAACCTTTATGTCAATCTACAGTATGGCGGCGCGGATCTCGGATGACTGTGAATTCCATAAAGGTCACAGTTAGGAGAAGGTGGTGGAGCAGCTGCATCTGTCGTGAGAAGCCCCACTTAATATAAATGGAAATAATGTTTCCACATCTCCGTTGAACCCAAAATGAACGCAGGCCTACAAATAAGAACTTTGTGGCTTGTGCGAACCTCTTAAATAATGCTTGAATATGACTTTTTAGTTTAACCAATACGGTTCGTGATATGGCTTTTTTTGGCCTTGGCACAACTTGTGTACTGTTTTGAATTTTTACTGGAAAAACTGAAAGAAAAGGAGATACGTGAAAGTCTCGAGGGGAGGATCAAGGAAAAAGACAAGCTTCTGAACGAACTTCTGTGACAGCATGAAGATTTGGGCAAGTATCTTAGTCTGCTTCCAACACCCTGCACAAAAGGATAAAAAAGGATCGCTTTGAGTAGGATTTGTGTCATGCACGGGATCACGTGAATCATCTAGTTCTTATTTAACATGCAATAAAATGACCAACATAGACTTGGGGTTGCGGTCACCCACGTGATCTGACTGCGGTAAGGTCCGCCGTCGCAGATAGGAGGTCGTGCCGCTGGTGGGCATCTGCCTGATCAGCATAGGGGTCAACTTACAGCGCCATATTAGGCAGGGGGGAGGGCGACATGGCGATGCCTCAGCTCCATTCTCCAGATCCGGGGGCATGTCAGGCCCCAAGGTGACTGAGAATGCAGTGTGCTCCGGTTAACCGAAGTTAGGCAGAAGCAATATGTAGCTGCAGGCAATTTTTCATTCCTTTTACCTCTTAAATCAGACAGACAGTTTGTTTAAAATTATAAGTAGATACGAAGAAGAATTTGCGTTTTTTCGGTCAATAAAAAGAAGATGTGATGGATGGGACAAAAGATTTACGCACATAATGTTTCGCATTCAAACAAGAACCAAACATCGAAAAACACAAAAAGATACAGGTATTTCGCGCACAGGGAGCTCCAGTTTTTATAGGAGGCCTTCGCTATGCTACTGCACACCTACGGCAATTAACAGCTCCCCCTTCAGCGATGACGACTGCGCTCTGGTGCGTTAATTGTTCATGGCTGGCAGGCGGGTTGTTATCCGCTGAAATTTCGTCACCCATGTTGGAGGGTGTCGAGATGATTGCTTGGACAGCTGGCTCACTGGCAATGGCATTGTGAAATATGGTCGCCCGAGTTCTCCCCAAGTGGCCAATTGCTCTGACCAAGCTGAGTCTCAGCAATCCATATGGGTTGGGTAGGTCATTGCACTTGTTAATAGACTGGAGGTCTGTAAACCATGACTCAAGCAACTCGCGGCGCACGTGAGTATCACATCTTGCGAGATGTTTGGCTTCGTCAAATTTGAAGTTGTGGCCAGTTATCGCCGAATGAGGCACACCTTGAGAATTGGCGTCATTTCTCCGCACTGCTGCCACGTGTTCGGCAATTCGCGTCAGAAGCAGTCTTCCAGCTTCTCGACGTAGTTGCTTTGCGCACAACTGCACCAGATCCGAAAAACAACTCCAGATATTTCTGCTCCCTGCACTGGGTCCTTCGGTCTCATTACCTGAAGCCAAATGGTGGCCTCCGATCTGTGTGCGACTCCAAATCCAAGTGGCATAAGAAGACGGCTGACGGTCTCCGATACGTTCTTGACGTATAGAATGACGCGCCAATATTTAGGCTTGGTGAGCTTTTGTCATTCGTCCCGTTTGCACCTGCACTGCTTAACGAAGTTTTGCCAGTTGCCATTTTCTCTGAACACCCCTCGAAGATGTTGTATAGTGACCACCTTGCCTTCCGTTTCACTGCAATACGTCTCAACATACCGAATAAGCGTCCTTACGCAACTGCGTTTGTGGCTGATTGGGCGGTAGCATTAACAGTTCAGTACTTGCATCGTATGTGTCGTTTTCCTGAACACTTTGGCCTTTAGGCCACAATAATCATTCCAACAGACGAGGACGTTGAGAAAGGACAGCTGGTTTTCTTCTTCCGCCTCCATCGTAAATTGTTTTTCCGGGAAGATGCTTTTAAGATGATCTTTAAGCGTTAGCACCTGATCCCGTTTGATGACGATGAAGGTGTCATATACATACCGAGACCAGAATTGGGTTCAGTAGTGTTGGAAGACCAGTGACTACAACCGTTGAAGGACCACCTCGGCTATCGGTATGGAGATCGTGAACCCATTGCTGTTCCCTTCACCCTCTCGTAGATTCTTCCATCAAACTTGAAGTGCGTCCTGAGATAGCAATTCAAGAGCTGAAAGGCTTGGTCGTGTTCAAGCTGATACTTGGTTTAATTGTATTGGATTCATCTAAGTAGTTCAACGGTCTCGACTGACAGGTTAGAATCAGCAGTCATAAATTTGAGGCGCCAAAACAGCCACTTTGCCAGTCCGTACGTTGGAGTGCCTTTGAGCAATGCAATGGGTCGGAGAGGAGCACCCTCCTTTTGTACCTTGTGAAGTCGATAGAACCGGGCAAAGGCCGTGTCTTGGGCTCTCGCCATTCGTCCGTCGGTCGATGTTATTGCACCCGAGTTTTTCTTGCCAACAGCGTTGCATTAATTTCGCGTGTCAACTCGTTTACGGGTTTGTTTCGCATAGGACATAAAACTGGCGATCCTCCAGTAAGTCTTTGACTTTCTGAAGGGAGTCTGTTCTGTCCAATAGGACCGTAAAAAGCCCCTTTTCCGTAGGCACGATTTCGATGTCTCTGCCGTTTTTTCAGTTCCCTTAATGCGTCACGTTCAACCTAAGGGCGTATTTCGCGCGATTGATGAGCCATAAGGATGGACGACACCTGGTGTTGGACAAGGTTCTTCGCCTCCTCAATCGCTTGATGACCGATTCCGCAATCACATTAATAGGTTTGGCATCAGCTGTGTTAAAAAGAGGATACGTGGCGTAAACCTGTACTTGCTCTTTCGTCAGTTCCTTCGACGACAGGTTGTGTACCAGTATGTCATTCCTGGATGACGTTGGATAAGAAGCTTGCGGAATTTGTTTTCTAGTGCTGTGTCGCGTGTCGTTTTCAGTTCGCGGGCTAGTTCAGTTACCATCTGCTAAAGCAGTTTCGTACCGTCCTCGCCCATGAACTCACAGCATCTGACCTTCTCTTGGTCAATCCTCTGACGGTATTTGCGAAGCCTCACGTAGCAACCTTGAAGAAGCACATGGATCATTCGTCTTCTATGTTAAAATACTGCTCGCCTTGCCAGCTGCGAGTTAACCGGCGTTTGTATTAAACACATTTCGGCAACACGTTATTGTCAGGACACCTGTGCGGAAACCGAATCTGCACATAAGTAGAAAACCCTCAAAGAGCGAAGGTTTCCCGTCTTCCGGCCGATCGGAGTGTCGCGCCTCAATATATTGCCGATAAAAGCGAAAATGCGAGTCCCAGGAGGTAATTAAGAAGAAGTAAATGCGATTTCTGAGACAAGAGCTTTATTTGTCTTACGTTTCTGATTCACACTCGAACCCATCATCAGAGACAGTATCAGATACGGGTGATTAGTACACAGGGAGTTGCAGTATTTATAGTTTACCACTGTTATGCTACTGCTCAAAATGTTTAACCGTGTCAATGAGATATTTCTATCAACTGTCTTCTATGACGAGACTAAACGCCCAGTAACAGGCTTTGGATTTTACCTTAAAGGGGTAAGTTACCTGAATAAATTCATAATTTTTCCTTTTTTTAGCTTATCTGTACCTGGGACAGTTTTAATAACATTATACGGTTGGCATATTTTTTAAACTGTGTGCTCTTTACATTATTGAAGGTCCTTACTCGAATAAAGAAGCCTTAGGTTTTGTATAGAACCGTTGCAAAAGGTTTTCTGATACGCTAATTTTACCATGTCTCTTTTGGACGTATTTTCAAGGGTTTTTGACTTGAATTTATCTTTTAACGTACAATAGATTTGCTCCCTCATGAATTGTTGATAAAATTCCGAAATGTGTTTTCTTTTTGAAAAGATAGCTTAAGTAGGGTTGTTGTATAAAGTATCATGCAGCATAATCCCAAGATCTTCCCGTCACAACGGGATGCCGGCTTTTGAATGAGCCTCTTTCCGACCGCCTTCATTAGCAACACTGTAAAAATTCATATTTAAGTAGTATGCATTTTCTCGTTTATTTTCAATGTCTTTATCAAAATAAAATATGTTTTAGAAAACACGAAGAAAATATTTGTAGCGTTCACAATTGGTAGCAATTTATGCCATCTTCAAATTTTATATTTCAGTAATTTTCGGATTTAAAAAGTTCCTACTTATGAGATTTTTTAACAACTTGAAATGAGCATTCACGAAGCATCGTATCTGACCATTTATTCATTTTTTTCTATAAAGAATGCAACAGGGTCATCACCCATCGCAAACTTTTATGAGCACTATGTGACATTTTACATAACACAGATAAATGTACGATTTTTCTTTATTGGAGTGTAGACAACATGTAATTTAAAAATCCTGAATACAAATGCAACGGTAGTTAGTGTTCAAAATTATTCGGAAATTGCAAAAGCCTTTTGAAAATTGAAAGGTATATTTTGCAGAACTAACAATTTTCTACGAAATGAGTACAAGGAAGACTATTCCTGCGCGTGTTTACAATAACATATATTTGAATGTATAAAAGCCTCAAAAATCGGTGAGACAAGTTCAAATAGTCATGTTTTATAGAGTGCCATTCATGCAGATGGTTGGAAAGTAGCTCGTTCAAAAGCCTGATCCCGTCGTGAGCTAATTTCCTTGGTGTTAGCTTCCATGAAAATTAATATTTCAACTGGGCTTACGTAATCCTTTCGAAATGAAAACACATTTTCAGTATGTCGGATGACATTTCATGAGTAAGTATATCCACTCTATGCCCTCTCCCATCTCCGGTCTTCTTGACTGTGTCATGAGACCGGGCTCAGGTGGGGGAGGAGAAGAGAGTGCGGTAACGTTGAGTGCCGCGGTTAAAAGGTTGCCAACTGACAATTACACTCAGACCTCGCAGTTAGTCCAATGTGTGTTGTGTGGAGTGGCTGACTGGTGGTCTGAGAATCAGGCTGCGATGGCTCCTTCTTAACGTGACCTCTGGCTATCTCACACATGTGAGATGTAAGCCGTTCAACCCCGTGTTGTGTGAAATCCTGGTGCTTGTGTTTGGGGGGCCAGGTCGTGTACGTAGTACACGAAGACGAGGTCACCAGCAGCTGCGCCCGCTTCCGCATCAGACAACTGACCGGCTCGGACAGTGGTCTGATTGTGGGGTGGGGAGAGAGTGAGGTCGACAGCTCAGCGCATGTTCCTCACTATAAACAATCTGACGCGCTTGAAACTATCACGGTGCGCTAAAAGCCGTGGCTTGGAAGGTTGCCAACTGACGGGATAACTCGGACCGCGTGGTCAGCCCAATGTGTGTTTTGTGTGGAGTGGCTGACTGGCGGACTGAGAGTCAGGTTGCAATGGCTCCTTCTAAATGTGGCCTTTATGGCACTCCCACTCCGTGGGATCCGAGCCAGGTGTGGTGGCACGCCCAGGGCGGCTACGGCCGCGCCAGCCACCTGTGCCCTCTCCCATCTCCGGTCTTCTTGACTCTGTCTTGACACCGGGCTCAGGTGGGGGAGGAGGAGAGAGTGCGGTAGATGCAGCGCAAGTCTACTATCACTTTAAACTAAATCACGCGCAAGTCACCGTCCCTGCTCAACTTTCCCATGAGCATACGGTGGACATCGTCGGACTACGACGGTCGAACTATCGTGTGCCTGTTACCCCCACCACCGCAACCACCACCGCCTTCGCCTTCACTACCTCCACCACCATCCCCATCAGCGATGGGGAATCTCTCCTAAACTGTACTCAATTCGACCGCACATTCACCTCACGCATCGGCCTGGTCGGTCACTTGCGAATACATCGTACAGAGACCGGTGAGCCAGTGCCTGGAGCACCATCACACAGCAGAGATCGTCGCCTCAACTGCCCTCACTGTGTTCACGCATTAACTAATCGCATGGGCCTATTCGGTCACATGCGCATCCATGACAGCGGAATACACCACAATGCCGACAACACCGATACACCATGCACACCCTCCGCTCCTGCCATTCTTAGCGCCCCTGACACCCCCACTACCATGAATGACATCCCCTCAGCCTCTACCGATTTCTCCTGCCCACACTGCGCCCTCACCTTCAACTCACGCATCGGCCTGGTCGGTCACCTGCGAATCCATCGCACGGAGGCTGGTGAACCAGTGCCTGGGGCTCCGACATACAGTCGATGCGCCCGCCTTCACTGCCCTCACTGCTCCCACACATTTACACACCGCATGGGCCTATTAGGACACATGCACCTCCACGACAACCTCCGGTAAACCACCGGAGGCTAAGCTACATCAGCGCACACAACCTACACCAATACATCGACAACACCCTCACAATCACCATTTACCAGAGTATATCACGGTTTTCTAGAAACCATGGCTGGGAAGTCTGCCAATCTGACGCTTCCACCAGACTCCGCCGTTGGCTCAGTGTATGTGCTGTGTGTGTCGAGTGGCTGACCAGTGGACTGGGAGTCAGACGGCGATGGCTGATCCATATCCCCTGAGTTTGTGAATCCTGGTGTGTGCGTTATGGGGGCCAGGTCGTGCTGTGGCGCGCGAAGACGGGTACGCCGATCCGTCAGCCAATGCGCCCACTCCCACATCAGGCAACTGACCGGCTCGGACAGAAGTCTGACTGTGGGGGTGGGGGAGAGAGTGAGGTCGACAGCTCAGCGCATATTCCTCACTATAAACAATGTGACGCGCTTGAAACTATCACGGTGCGCTAAAAGCCGTGGCTTGGAAGGTTGCCAACTGACGGGAAAACTCGGACCGCGTGTTCAGCCCAATGTGTGTTTTGTGTGGAGTAGCTGACTGGCGGACTGAGAGTCTGGCCGCAATGGCTCCTTCTTAATGTGGTCTGTATGGCACTACCACTCCGTGGGATCCGAGCCAGGTGTGGTGGCACGCCCAGGGGCGGCTGCGGCCGCGCCAGCCACCTGTGCCCTCTCCCATCTCCGGTCTTCTTGACTGTGTCATGAGACCGGCCTCAGGTGGGGGAGGAGAAGAGAGTGCGGTAACGTTGAGTGCTGCGGTTGGAAGGTTGCCAACTGACAATTACACTCAGACCTCGCAGTTAGTCCAATGTGTGTTGTGTGGAGTGGCTGACTGGTGGTCTGAGAGTCAGGCTGCGATGGCTCCTTCTTAACGTGACCTCTGGCTATCTCACACATGTGAGATGTAAGCCGTTCAACCCCCGTGTTGTGTGAAATCCTGGTGCTTGTGTTTGGGGGGCCAGGTCGTGTACGTAGTACACGTAGATGAGGTCACCAGCAGCTGCGCCCGTTTCCGCATCGGACAACTGACCGGCTCGGACAGTGGTCTGATTGTGGGGGTGGGGGAGAGAGTGAGGTCGAGAGCTCAGCGTATTTTCCTCACTTTAAACAATCTGACGCGCTTAAAACTATCACGGTGCGCTAAAAGCCGTGGCTTGGAAGGTTGCCAACTGACGGGATAACTTGGACCGCGTGGTCAGCCCAATGTGTGTTTTGTGTGGAGTGGCTGACTGGCGGACTGAGAGTCAGGTTGCAATGGCTCCTTCTAAATGTGGCCTTTATGGCACTCCCACTCCGTGGGATCCGAGCCAGGTGTGGTGGCACGCCCAGGGGCGGCTCCGGCCGCGCCAGCCACCTGCGTCCTCTCCCAGCCTCCGGTCTTCTTGACTCTGTCTTGACACCGGGCTCAGGTGGGGGAGGAGGAGAGAGTGAGGTAGCTGCAGCGCAAGGCTACTTTCACTTAAAACTAATTCACGCGCAAGTCAACGTCCCTGCTCCATCCTTCCATGGAGCATACGGTGGACATCGTCGAAATCGACGGTCGAACTGCCATATCCACTCTAGTTAAAATATCCATTCTTAAATTGACCGAGACAATACCTAGAGTATTCTATGTTTAGAAAGTAAGGGACCGATTCACAAGTAACTCCAAAAGTGGGGCTGGGAAGATTCTAACGTTTGGTTTTCAACCATGCCTGAACCTAATCAGTGTTTCATTTAAGGCTTCTCGCACGCACTCATTGAAGCAAAATTTTCTATCTTACCAATTGTGATTTTTTATAACATTTAGATTACGATTGAATCGATTAGTTCAGGGGCAAACTTAGACAAGCTGTCACCACGAAAACTTTTGTATGTAAGTTTCTCAGCTTTTATGAGCACATAATCGGACACAGACACCAGACGGCGCCATCGGCCCAGTGTATGTGTTGTGTGTGTCGAGTGGCTGACTGGCGGACTGAGAGTCATGCTGCAATGGCTCCTTCTTAATAAGGCCAGCCATGTTAGAGGGCGGCGTTGCCAGCTGGCTCAATGGGAATGGCGTTGTGAAATATGGTCGCCTGAGTTCTCCCCAAGTGGCCAATTGCTCTGACCAAACTGAGTCCCAGCAATCCATATGGGTTGGGTAGGTCATTGCACTTGTTAATAGACTGGAGGCCTGTAAACCATGACTCAAGCAACTCGCGGCGCACGTGAGTATCACATCTTGCGAGATGTTTGGCTTCGTCAAATTTGAAGTTGTGGCCAGTTATCGCCGAATGAGGCACACCTTGAGAACTGGCATCATTTCTCCGCACTGCTGCAATGTGTTCGGCAATTCGCGTCAGAAGTAGTCTTCGAGCTTCTCGGCGTAGTTGCTTTGCGCAAAACTGCACCCGATCCGAAAAACAACTCCAGATATTTCTGCCCCGGCACTGGGTCCTTTGGTCTCATTACCTCACGCCAAATGGTGACCTCCGGTCTGTGTGCACCTCCAAATCCAAGTGGCGCCAGAAGACGGCTGACGGTTTCCGATACTTTGTTGACGTATTGAATGACGCGCCAATATTAAGGCTTGGTTGGCTTTTGTCGTTCGTCCCGTTTGCGCCTGCACTGGTTGACGAAGTTGTGCCAGTTGCCATTTTCTCTGAACACCTGTCGAAGATGTTGTATTTCGACCAACTTGTCTTCCGTTTCACTGCAATGCATCTCAACATACCGAATAAGTGTCCTTACGCAACTGCGTTTGTGGCTGATTGGGCGGTAGCATTAACAGTTCAGTACTTGCATCGGATGTGTCGCTTTCCTGAACACTTTGGTTTTTAGGCCACAATAATCATTCCAACAGACGAGGACGTTGAGAAAAGACAGCTGGTTTTCTTCTTCCTCCAAATAGTAAATTGTTTTTTCCCGGAAGATGCTGTTAAGAAGATCTTTAAGCGTAAGCACCTGATCCCGTTCGATGACGATGAAGGTGCCATCCACATACCGAGCCCAGAATTGGGGTCAGTAGTGGTGGAAGACCAGTGACTACAACCGTTGTAGGCCTGCCTCGGCTATCGGTATGGAGATCATGGACCCATTGCTGTTCCCATTCACCCTCTCGTAGATTCTTCCGTCAAACTTGAAGTGCGTCCTGAGATAGCAATTCAAGAGCTGAAAGGCTTGGGCGTGTTCAAGCTGATACTTGGTTTAATTGTATTGGATTCATCTAAGTAGTTCAACGGTCTCGACTGACAGGTTAGAATCAGCAGTCATAAATTTGAGGCGCCAAAACAGCCACTTTGCCAGTCCGTACGTTGAAGTGCCTTTGAGTGATGCAATGGGTCAGAGAGGAGCACCCTCCTTTTGTACATTGGAAGGCAATTGAACCGGGTCAAGGCCATGTCTCGGTCTCTGGCCATTCGTCGATCAGTTGACGTTATTGAAACCGAGTTCTCCATTGCCAACAGCGCCGCATTAATTTTGCGTGTCAGTGCTTTTACGGGGTTTATTTCGCATGGGACATAATACTGGCGATCCTCCAGTAAGTCTTTGACTTTCTGAAGGTAGTCTGTTCTGTCCAATACGACGGTGGAACTCCTCTTGTCCGTACGCACGATGTCGATATCTCTGTCGTTTTTGAGTTACCTAAATGCATCACGTTCAACCTAAGGGCGTATTTCGCGCGAATGATGAGCCATAAGGATGGACGACACCTAGTGTTGGACAAGGTTCTTCGTCTTCTCCGTCGCTTTCCTCTGCTTGATGACCGATTCTGCAATCACGTTAATAGGTTGGCATCAGCTGTGTTGAAAGAGGCTTCGTGGCGTAAGACCTGTACTTGCTTTTTCGTCCGTTGGTTTGACGACAAGTTGTGTACCAGTATGCCGTTTCTGGATGACGTTGGATTAGGCACCTCGCGGAATTTGTTCCCCAGTGCTGTGTCACGTGTCACTTTCAGTTCGCGAGCTAGATCAGTGACCTTCTGCTGAAGCAGTTTTGTACCGTCCTCGCCCATGAACTCACAGCATCTGGCACTCTGTTGGTCAATCATCTGAAGGTTTATGCGCAGCCTCGCATGGCAATCTTGAAGGAGCACACGGATCAATCGCCTTCCGTTTTGAAATACTACTCACCTAGCCAGCTTTGGGTTAACAGGAGATTGTATGAAAAACATTTCGGCAACACGTTACTGTCGGGGCAATTGTGCAGAAACCAAAATCTGTGCATAAGTAGACGCCCCTTTGGGCAAAGTCTCCCAACCTCGGGCTGATCAGAGGGCGTCGTGCCTTAATGAAATGCCGATAGAAGTTAAAATGTGTGTCCCAAGGAAGTTATTGAGAAGAAGTAGATGCGATGAATGGGACATGAGCCTTATTCGTCTGACGTTTCGGATTCGCACTCGAACCCATAATCAAAGACAGTATCAGATACGGTTAATTCGTACAAAGAGAGTTGCAGGAAATTCCAAACCTGTTAACGTGATTCCGGAAGTGTAATTGGTATGTTGAGATGCACTGCAGTAAAACGGAAGGCAAGGTGGTCACTATACAACATCTTCGAGGGGTGTTCAGAGAAAATGGCAACTGGCAAAACTTCGTTAAGCAGTGCAGGTGCAAACGGGACGAATGACAAAAGCTCACCAAGCCTAAATATTGGCGCGTCATTCTATACGTCAAGAACGTATCGGAGACCGTCAGCCGTCTTCTTATGCCACTTGGATTTGGAGTCGCACACAGATCGGAGGCCACCATTTGGCTTCAGGTAATGAGACCGAAGGACCCAGTGCAGGGGCAGAAATATCTGGAGTTGTTTTTCGGATCTGGTGCAGTTGTGCGCAAAGCAACTACGTCGAGAAGCTGGAAGACTGCTTCTGACGCGAATTGCCGAACACGTGGCAGCAGTGCGGAGAAATGACGCCAATTCTCAAGGTGTGCCTCATTCGGCGATAACTGGCCACAACTTCAAATTTGACGAAGCCAAACATCTCGCAAGATGTGATACTCACGTGCGCCGCGAGTTGCTTGAGTCATGGTTTACAGGCCTCCAGTCTATTAACAAGTGCAATGACCTACCCAACCCATATGGATTGCTGAGACTCAGTTTGGTCAGAGCAATTGGCCACTTGGGGAGAACTCAGGCAACCATATTTCACAACGCCATTCCCATTGAGCCAGCTGGCAACGCCGCCCTCTAACATGGCTGGCCTTATTAAGAAGGAGCCATTGCAGCATGACTCTCAGTCCGCCAGTCAGCCACTCGTCACACACAACACATACACTGGGCCGATGGCGTGGTCTGATGTCAGTGTCAGATTATGTGATCATAAAAAGCTGAGAAACTTACATACAAAAAGTTTTTCGTGGTGACAGCTTGTCTAAGTTTGCCCCTGAACTAATCGATTCAATCGTAATCTAAAGGTTATAAAAAATCACAATTGGTAAGATAGAAAATTTTGCTTCAATGAGTGCGTGCGAGAAGCCTTAAATGAAACACTGATTAGGTTCAGGCATGGTTGAAAACCAAACGTTAGAATCTTCACAGCCCCACTTTTGGAAGACCAACGACTCCCTGTGTACTAATCACCCGTATCTGATACTGTCTCTGATGATGGGTTCGAGTGTGAATCAGAAACGTAAGACAAATAAAGCTCTTGTCCCAGAAATCGCATTTACTTCTTCTTAATTACCTCCTGGGACTCGCATTTTCGCTTTTATCGGCAATATATTGAGGCGCGACACTCCGATCGGCCGGAAGACGGGAAACCTTCGCTCTTTGAGGGTTTTCTACTTATGTGCAGATTCGGTTTCCGCACAGGTGTCCTGACAATAACGTGTTGCCGAAATGTGTTTAAAACAAACGCCGGTTAACTCGCAGCTGGCAAGGCGAGCAGTATTTTAACATAGAAGACGAATGATCCATGTGCTTCTTCAAGGTTGCTACGTGAGGCTTCGCAAATACCGTCAGAGGATTGACCAAGAGAAGGTTAGATGCTGTGAGTTCATGGGCGAGGACGGTACGAAACTGCTTTAGCAGATGGTAACTGAACTAGCCCGCGATTTGAAAACGACACGCGACACAGCACTAGAAAACAAATTCCGCAAGCTTCTTATCCAACGTCATCCAGGAACGACAAACTGGTACACAACCTGTCGTCGAAGGAACTGACGAAAGAGCAAGTACAGGTTGTACGCCACGTATCCTCTTTTTAACACAGCTGATGCCAAACCTATTAATGTGATTGCGGAATCGGTCATCAAGCGATTGAGGAGGCGTACCAGACAAGACGTTTTTGACCCAATTCAAAGCTGAAGATTGTTGCGACCAGAGCTGTAGCGAGTGCACTTTTAGACATAAGCATATATATCGGGGTGCGCTTCTTGTAACAGCTACAGGAGGTCATTTTCTCATGAACTTTGCCTTGCTCTCCCAATCTAACGCACATAATCTAGTTGTCTATTTGACTTACACATACTGTAACTTCCCCGGTACCCTCACGGTGCACAAAGGTGGGCAGATTGTCGTAAACCATGATGCCTGCGTTTCTGGTGGTACTCTAAATAACCAGACTTTATTGGACATGTGAATTGTCCGTTATGGGCCTTTTACTTTGGCTTGCGGTATGAAAACAATTTCGGTCTTGCGATTGTCACCCGATATTTTATTTGGGAAATCTACGTTTTTTCTCTGCTACAGACAACATTGCAATGGGCACAACCATTGACGGAAAGCTGTCATTGCACTGGCACCAAATTTAACAACGCTACGCCAGTCCACTAGGCACCCGAAACAGTGCAGTTATTAATTTGGTGAGGTCAACATGTGATATAGCCAACTTTGGCCTAGGTAAGCGTCTGACTCGTGCTCTATGCCTTCTAATCGTTGAAAACTTGTTAGCACAACTATAGCTATTCTCTTAAGCAATGCGTGAAACGTTGACCTTATTAATATGGCAATGCTGGAGACCAACATATGAATTCTGGAACTAATATGTAAACGATTCAAGGGCAAAAACCTTTCCTACCGTGCAAAATACGGAAGTGTCCAAAGTCCTGAAAAAAAATTGTTCGTCATCGTCCTTACTCTTTTCTAGGCGATTCGATCCTATAGATCTAAGCTAACCGGATTTCACGAAGACCGATGGCTTCTCATTAATTTCCAAATTTGACAAAACTCGATTTATGGTGAAGTTCTCCAACTTATCCTACTTGATCAGAGCACCAGCATTCGGCTCAACTGATTTCTTGCAGGTCAGATGGCATATCACTTAACCGAGCATAACCAACTGCATGGGTTTCTCAAAACAAGGTCTTGTGACACCTGTAAGCTCTCTTTATTTGATTATGTTCTACAATCTAGGGGCATTGGTTTTGCACTTAACATAGTCACTTTCGATTTCCGTAAGGATATTGATCGTGCTGATCATGCTTCTATTCTCCTGAAACTTCATGCGTTCGGTATGCGTAGTAAATTATCAACTGGATATCATTTTACCTTAGCTCTCGCACATATTATGCTAAGATCCCCAATGATATTTAGGGAAGTTTACTTGGCCCGATCTCATCAATTATTTACCCGGGTTATTTCGGAATGGTAGGCCCTTTATGCATTCTCTACTAATTTAAAAGTGGCCTTTCGATACAAACTGGCAGATTGCAACACTGTACTTGAAATCGATCTTGATGACTTTATACGTGGTAAACGTGGTAAATTTCTGTACTGGACATCTTTTTACCTGAGCTCTCGCAGATATCATCTTAAGATTCACAATGCTATCTCCAACCCCGCACGTGTGGGGAGTGGAGTTATTTAGGGTTGTTTGCTTGACCGGATCTTTTCAATAATTCACCCGGTTTATTTTGGAATGGTAGGCTCTTTATGCATCCTCTACTAATTTAAAAGTTGCCTATCGATACAAGCTGGCATATCGCAACACTGTAATTGAAATCGATATTGAGGACTTTGCCGAGTGGTGCTGCGAATGGTGCCTTTCCCATTCTTGGCACAAATGCTCCGTTATGCCAGTCCCTGCCTAACAACCCCTCATAACCTGCTTCAATGGATTCATCCAGTGACTGTAGATCTTTCTCCTGTAAACGTTGTGGAAATAATGATCTTCGAGGCCGTCTTCAATCAGAGGCAGCTATCTCTGATGCAGTCTCCACCATTACAACGGAAAGAGAGTCCCAGTTAAATTCCTCAATCCTCCAGCCACTTGCCGAGCAGTTTCGCCTTTAGCTAAGGGTCACATTAAACGCCATCAATAATCTGGAAAACTTGAAAACTCACGTTCCCTGGTCCTCATTGACGCCAGCTTGGCACTCAAGTAAGATCGCACCAATAAGATGCCCGCCTCATCTATCTCATCTAATGAGAGACAGTCGCATACCTCATAACAGTATTCTACACGGTCCTCTGTCAGCTAGATTAGACCAGTGCCCTCCGTATTGTCTCAGGAAAGATTTGACGAACGATACTCGCATTTTGCTTAAATTTTACCAAGTGCACCATGCAAGCCAATCTTTCTACGATAATCCCTCCTACTTGTCCACTCAATAGAGGATTTATAAAACTGGATATTCTCTTCCAATCGGTCCATGACAGGTTTATTGCTGTCTGGATGCTTGCCACCATCGTCCAGTTTCCAAACTTAATACCCAGACTCACATTCGGTCGCGATGTCAAATAGGAAATTAGTTTCTTGCATTAACGCTATTGATTTACATGGACCTCTATTCGGTCCTTTCAAAACCATGGTCTTATGAGTCTCCCTGTTGTGCTCCATAAGTAGACTCACTGGCCTACAATTTTTCGTCCATTAATTAACCGAAATGCATTGACTGCTCACATCTTCTTGCAAAGACCCATTTTCAGGTTACGTCGAGAGACTCCGAGACGGTTTGCTTTCAGAATATTAAAAGGAAAGCATTTGATAGCTCGTATCTTCCCAGTTATGTCTTATTTTGCATTCAAAATACCTGTTTCGAAAAACAGTGCACCATACGCCAACTGTTATCTCATTCACGCATCAAACGCCGCCAAATACCTCTCGTGGTCGCCAGGGAGGGTTCACCGGGCATGCTCTTTGGTCTACAGACATCGTGCCCATTGATAATTAGATCTAGGGAAATCGCCTCTAAACGGAATCTCACAGCGAGCAAGCATCGGACACAAGTATTACTTCTCTGCCTGTCTCAGAGTTAAGTTGTCTTCTATGCCTCAACAAAAAATATTTGAAGCTGTTAACAACTCTCAGTTGGTGTTTCGATGCAATCTTGTCGTCCACCGTTAATACATACCCATCCTATAATCCAGTCACTAAGCCTAGGTAGGTTTACTCTAAGGGAAACTTCTTCTTGTGTCGATCCGAAAACCTAAATGATTGTCGAGAAGCAATAAACCTAAAAGTAGGTAAATATTGCGGACGAAGACAAGGGAGAATGGGGTGGTCATTTCTGGATAATTAGCCGTCGTCAGCCAGTTATATCGAACCCCAGGTGGTGCACCACCCGAGGATCGAACCCATGACCCGTTGATCAGAAGTCAAAAGCTCTAACCCTTGAGCCACGGGCTTGTTATCTTGCCGGTTTACATGATGAATAGTCTTTCATTCGTTGATGAACGCTCACTAAAATCGTTTCGCTCTGCCTTGAGGCTCACTTTTGAGACCCGCCAGCAGTTGCAGAGTGACTGATAGTAGAATAGGCTAATGGCTATTTCCAGCAAAGCCTAAGAAGACTAGAATGGCCATTTCTGGCTAATTAACTGTCGCCAGTCAGTCATACCCGACCCCAGGTGGTGCATTACCCGATGATAGAACCCGTGCCTCGTTGATCAGAAGTCTATTCTACTGCTAACTACTGTGCGGCTGCTGGCAGGGCTAAAGAGTGAGCCTCAAGGCAGAACGGTACGAGTGATTTTCGTTAGCGATCGGTGACTGCTCATCAACTAAGAAATATAAAAGTGCTGAACGCAGATAGTCCGTTCGTACCCATTAAAAATACTCAAACGACTCGTCAACCTGCATTTGTGTGATATACATAGATTTGAAGTCACAAATAAGGCAACGTAAATCTCTCACACGTGTAAGAGCGTCTGACCTGCAAGAAATCAGTTGAGCCGAATGCTGGTGCTCTGATCAAGTAGGATAAGTTGGAGAACTTCACCATAAATCGAGTTCTTGTCAAATTTGGAAATTAATGAGAAGCCATCGGTCTTCGTGAAATCTGGTTAGCTTAGATCTATAGGATCGAATCGCCTAGAAAAGAGTAAGGACGATGACGAACAATTTTTTTCAGGACTTTGGACACTTCCGTATTTTGCACGGTAGGAAAGGTTTTTGCCCTTGAATCGTTTACATATTAGTTCCAGAATTCATATGTTGGTCTCCAGCATTGCCATATTAATAAGGTCAACGTTTCACGCATTGCTTAAGAGAATAGCTATAGTTGTGCTAACAAGTTTTTCAACGATTAGAAGGCATAGAGCACGAGTCAGACGCTTACCTAGGCCAAAGTTGGCTATATCACATGTTGACCTCACCAAATTAATAACTGCACTGTTTCGGGTGCCTAGTGGACTGGCGTAGCGTTGTTAAATTTGGTGCCAGTGCAATGACAGCTTTCCGTCAATGGTTGTGCCCATTGCAATGTTGTCTGTAGCAGAGAAAAAACGTAGATTTCCCAAATAAAATATCGGGTGACAATCGCAAGACCGAAATTATTTTCATACCGCAAGCCAAAGTAAAAGGCCCATAACGGACAATTCACATGTCCAATAAAGTCTGGTTATTTAGAGTACCACCGGAAACGCAGGCATCAGGTTTACGACAATCTGCCCACCTTTGTGCACCGTGAGGGTACCGGGGAAGTTACAGTATGTGTAAGTCAAATAGACAACTAGATTATGTGCGTTAGATTGGGAGAGCAAGGCAAAGTTCATGAGAAAATGACCTCCTGTAGCTGTTACAAGAAGCGCACCCCGATATATATGCTTATGTCTAAAGTGCACTCGCTACAGCTCTGGTCGCAACAATCTTCAGCTTTGAATTGGGTCAAAACGTCTTGTCTGGTACTCTTTATTAGAGAATCAGAGTTTTTCTGCATAACATCCGGACACAATGTATACTTCCGTGTGTATTGCTTCCATAGCAGAGCCTGGTATATGGATAATACCCTATTGCTACAAACATACTACTGGAGTTAAATTAGTAGTGTTGTATGTGGGTATAAATGTGTTCATCGACAAGTATTCGACAAATTTGGCGAAAAGTAAGGACACAGCATTGTCTAGGTGTTTAACAGCCGCCAGTGACGAAGCATTGGCAATATGAGTAAAGAAACAAGCCCAAAATTCTGGTTTTAAGCGTTTCATGCGCTATTTAAATTATCATATAGTTCCCAACACCATGCTCCTCATCATAAATGAGAAACCAAATGAACCACTATTAAGTCAACTCGCTGTTTTTTGATGATTCAAGGAATCGCTTAACGAACCTTTTTCTTGTTGAATAAAAAGTATTTACAGTTTTCTGTTTGTTTTGTCGTCAAAAACTGCAATTTTGAAGAAAACTCTTGTCCAAAGGGCATGCTTTATCAAAATGATCTTCCTTGAGTGGCGGAAAAATGTTTTGTAAGGTGCGACGAAGGACCATGACACTTTTAAAAAAGGCTGGCTGCTAGGTTTTCCAGCATATAAATATCTACGTCATTTCCTCCCGGTGCCCCATGCAGCTGAGTGCCGTTAGGAAGAAAGGTTCACACTGTTCGCTGCATTGTAAGTTATAGAGCTTACTTTTGATAACAAAAAATTTATTACGCTGCCCTTCAGTCCGTGATACTGAGAATGTCCAGTGATTCTAATAAAAACACTTCAGCAGCATTTTCATTTTGAATTGGTAGATTGCAGGCACTTAACATATGGTAGGGTTTATTTAATTTAATAGTTCTCATAGGTACTAAAAAAACTCTCAGCCTTTTATGACTGAGAAATCCACTGAGCAACGAAAATGATCGAAGTATAAGCTTTGGAGGAAACCATCAGTAATCAAAGTAGGAAAATTCTGTCAAGGGGAATTTCCGACTTGATGCTAACAGTATGCCACAATGACGGAGAAGACGAAAGTTCTACAAGTTTTTATACGCTAAGGCGAAATCCAAAAGCATGCATATCTAAGTAACCTGTAGATCTGACTGAAATTCATGGAAAGTTATTGACTGTTTGACCTAACTCCATTCGTCCAGACTAGTGACGAGCCTGAGAAGAAGCACTCTCGAATTGCCTCCTGACAGTTCTCTAAAGAGTATGCCAATAAGATTTTTTTCAGATTCCGGAAGGTTAAGCAAAATGTATTTTGCTTGAAGTAGACACCTGCATGTAAAGACAGGGCCATGGTGTTCGAAAGATTGGTAATTTCCGTGAAACAGTTGCCTGCTTTTGCTGTGTTAGTAACGTATTTAGCTTTCTACGTACTATAATAGTGTAAATTGTATTTAAATGTACTTAAATTTACCCTGTTCCAAACTCCTAAATGCAGAAGACTCAGTCGTATATTTATCCGTTTATCAAAGCCTCAGTTTCCGACCGTATCATGAAAAGAGTGATAAAAAGTTAGGTAGTATGGTGATTTAACTGAAAAAAAAACTCGGTGGAAGCACAATAGCTGGGTCCCAGAATAAATGAATAAACCCGAGAGCGTATCTTACGGGAACCATGGTAATTGGGGTTTCATGGGTGGGGCATAATAACAACAAAAACTGAAGTCAAAACGACGAAAACAATCTGAATGCCAAAAATTAATAAATATATATTAAGTTTAAAAGAGGTAAAAATAACCCGCCAAACAGGAAATTAAAAAGGTTGGCATCCAATAAAAAGGCAAGTGTGTAATTAACGGTCCCCATTGGTTAAAAATGAAAGCAAACTGATCAGATGAAATCGGAGCCAATAAGAAGAAGGCAGTTTAAGCACGCTGTAATGGAAGTCATTGAAATTGTAACGTGCCCGAGACGTACAAGCAGCGGCCCAGAAGGAAAAGAAGACGTGGATGTGTGCAATATACTAGCAACCACTGTACATAAGGAAACCAATGGGAAAGGGGAAACCTAGGTACAAAAATAATCTAAGTCCGTAGGATGGCTGTTCGGTTGAGATCCGGGAGGAGCGACGGATGGGCTGTGGAGATAGTTCCTGGTAGTAAATGCGACCAGAAAATGGGAACAGGATTTCATTCCTCAGCCGTATTTATAAAATCTCCATTGACAAGGTCGGATCCCACCGATGCTGATTGATTGAATTGCATTAGGAAAATGAATTTGAACAAACTTAAGCTAGGTTTATTTTCCTTTCATTAATATTTAAACTATATTGCTACGTTATTAAACTTTATCAGAAACATAAATCATGTTTAAGTGCTAGACGTATAAATAGGATGAAGAATCGCGCGCGCCCCTTAAGGGACGCGTTTTCTAGCAGTTTCTACGGACGAGCGGGGAACACGTGGTTAGAACTTTATACATTGCTTCCTCCTATAAAAGGACTCTGCTGTCCTCAGCAGCATCAACTAGTTCGGTAGCCAATCCGCCTTCAGGAGGTACATCTACAAGTTTTTCAACTTGTTGTTCATTGTTGAAGACCTTGGGCAGTGCGTAGTCCCCTTCTGGAGGAACCTCTAGGTAGAGCTCAACTATTTGAGTATCGTCCTAGCTATAGCCCGCTAGCTCTGACTTGCTGAGGAGCCTGGTGTTGCTTACCTTCCTGTTATAAATGGGGGATATATGTGGATAGTCTCTCTGAGCTGCAGCCCAGAGTAGGCACTGGTCGCTTTGTAAGGCAACGCACGGATATAGTGACATCAGTGCACGACGGGCATTCAACGTGAGGGCAACGAAGTTTCCTTGAGAGAGTATTGGAATTTCCGTGCTCGCGACGTGGTTGGAACACGCATTCGAACTCGTATTCCACCAGTTTTTCCTGCCAACGAGCGACTTGCCCCTCAGGATTCTTGAAGTTCCGCAACCACGTCAATGAACTATTATCGGTGCGCACGATGAATGGCAGATCCTGAAGGTACGGCCGACATTCTTCAACAAAGTGCGTTAATGCTAGCATCTCTTTGCGGGTCACGCAGTAATGACCTTCTGCCTTAGTCAACGAATGACTAAGCTACTGCATGACACGTTCGGTACCGTCGGGTTGCTGCTGGGAGAGGACAGCACCTTTTGCATTATCGCTAGTAACAGTGTCTAACACAAATTTTCCAGCATCAGAGCTGATGTTAGGGAAAACTAGGATCAGAGATGAGCAAAGCTTATACTTCAGCGTCTGGAAGCTTGTAGCACATTCAGCAGCCCACTTAAATTTGACATCTTTCTGCGTCAGTTTATGAAGGGGCTTGGAATATGAGCATATCCCTTGATAAAACGCCAATAGTACGAGGCAAGTCAAAAAACTTCAAACCTCGGATACGTCTGCGGGAGTAGGCCAGTCACGAATTTGCCTTATCTTTTCATCATTGGTCTCTATGCCTTTGGCAGAGACGATATGTCCTAAAAACGTGACGAGCGGCTTGACAAAGACGCACTTGCTTGGCTCTAAAGTGAGACCAGCTTGTCTAAGGCTGTCGAACACAGAACGCAGATTTTCAAGGTGGTTGTTAAAATCCTTACCGAAGACGATAAAGTCATCCATGTAAACAGGGCACGTGTTTGGAATCAACTGGCAGAGAACCTGATTCATCAACCGCTGGAAGGTGCTAGGGGCATTTTCCAACCCGAAAGGCATTTTCTCAAATTGATAGAGGCCTGAGGGGCCAGCAATAGCCGTCTTTTCCCTGTCAGCAGGTCTTTCTTCAACCTGCCAGTAACCAGAAGATAAATTGAGTGTTGAAAATATGGTATTACCGGCGAGGGTGTCCAACGTTGCGTCAATTCGCGGGAGTGGAAAAGAATCTTTCTTGGTTACGCTGTTAAGTTTCTATAGTCAATGCATAGTCGCATTGAGCCGTCTTTTTTTACAAGCACTATCGGTGACGACCAGGGAGAGTGAGATGGCCTGATAATATTACGATTGAGCATATCGCTTATGAGAGTATCCAATTCATTCTGGCAGAAGATTGGAAGCCACCTAGGTGGGACCCGGATGGGTCGTGCGTCCCCCGTGTCAATGCAATGCTCCGTCACATTTGTCCTACCCGTAGATCTCCCATCCCAGTCAAATATATCTTTAAATTCTTCAACTAAATCACTTAATCTCTTAGCAATAGTCTGATAAAGATGAGCTCGGATAAGATCCTTAGCATTAAAGGTAACTGTGCACACAGGTTACCTAGCCGGTCTAGGAATTCGGGGAGGAAAGTGAACCTTAACAGAGGCTGTGTGCAGAAGGCGCCTGCCGAAATCTGCAGAACATTTAAACTTATTCAAGAAATCAACACCAATTATACAATCCCAAGTTATGTCTGGGGAGACAATAAATTGATGGGTAAGACTAAATCCAGCTTTATCCAAAAAAATTATACCAGACCAGTATGCCTGAGGTTAGCGCCGTTAGCCGTGTGAAGGGTAAAATTGAGCCTATCACAGTCTGGAATTCTAGGAAAGGCTGCTGACGTACTAACGAGCATCCAGTATCTACTAAACAGGAAATAGTTGCATTACATATAGTACCGCAGACTAAGGGACAATAAGTAGAGCCTAAGCATGATATAAATGTATCAGGAACAATGTAGTACTCACCGTCAATGGGGTCTGGGCCTGCGTCAATGGCATCGATGGTGCGGCAGGCTTGGGGTCTTTGTGGTCGTCGGGTCTGGGGCCGACGCCAGTTTCTTTGACGGGGAGAATAGCCACAAGAGCAAGGCTGCCGAGGAGACTGAGTGGAGGCATCACGGTAAGACTGGGGCTGGACGGCTGGGGCACCGAACAGCGACCGCGATGGTTGTTCACAGGCAGCCTGGAGGACTTCCTCTTCCCGAGCAAGGGTAAGAACTTTCTCGAGGGTTGGAGGCCGATATCGCAAGAAGATCTTCCAGATCTTGGGATCATGGACATCAGGGACCAGTTGCTCAGGCACCCGAGTACTCAGGGCCTTCACATCCATTGTTGGGAAAGCCCTCCGCCCGAGGAGCCGAAGGGCCTGCTGGAAGTCGTTGAAAGAATCCCCCGGTTGTTGATAACGGCGATGGAAATCCGCCTGTAAGACCTAAGGTTGTTCCGAACTCCCGAGGATTTCGCGAAGACCATGGAGGACAGTCGAGGGAGCTGTGGCCGGTGAGATGTCTGCAGAAAGGGCGAGATCGTAGACCTCGTCGTCCAGAAGGGCCAGGATGGCCACACTGTGCGCCCTTGCATCGAGGCCCTGGAGGTAGTTTTTGCAACGCGCCTCCCAGCGAGCAAAATTTGTTTCGCGAGTCAGCTTCTCTGGCGAGGGCGCAGAATGCACGGTGAGTTTCTGCAGCTCCTTGACCAATTTCCCCAGTTAATTATCGCCCATATTGAGAATAACACCGCTGCCACTTATTTGTACAAGCAGCGACCCAGAAGGAACAGAAGACGTGGATGTGTACACTATACTAGCAACCTAAGTACAGTAGGAAACTAATGGGAAAAGGGAAACCTAGGTACAAAAATAATTAACGAAATAAAGTTATGAC
Source organism: Schistocephalus solidus (assembly GCA_017591395.1). Lineage (NCBI taxonomy): Eukaryota > Metazoa > Platyhelminthes > Cestoda > Diphyllobothriidea > Diphyllobothriidae > Schistocephalus > Schistocephalus solidus. Next base: position 227,606 of record WEDG01002483.1, read on the forward strand.
AATATGTGCAGATAAAATGTACAAATTCATAAATTGTCCTGCTATGTCAACAGTTAGCAATGTTTTAAAATTAATGGTGAACTAGAAAAATAGGCAGTGAAAAAAACTCCTACCATGAAAAATGGAGGCAGAGTTCAATAGGCCTTCATTTTCGAATAGAATGTAGGAGAAAAAAACCGCTTAGGAAAAAATAGTCAGGTGGTAGAATAGGGTAATACTGCAGTAGCATTTCAGAATGAGATAATGAAACGTCGAGGTGATTCGTTCTTGATCACTTAGGCGTATGAAACAGAATCTCACGAAAATGCGTCAATGAACTTAAGTCCTCAGCATCATAGGATCCAGAATTGAATTCTGATGATGGTTAGTATCCAAAGAAACCGTAGCATTTAAGACTGTGGACCACCGAATTTGTTCGTCCGAATGACGTCATCGTTTGGAGGACGGGTGATATAAGGAGACATTATAGTTCATGGGCGTCTCCAGGTAGCGTAAATATAGTTTCAAGAGGGTTACTCAAATTCCCGATGGTCCTTTCTCCGAGTCATGGGGAAAGCTACTGGAAAAAGATGAGGAAAATAAAAAGGTTAATAGAATCAGTGTTAAGATAAATGTGCAGTCTTCGCTTGAATGCAGATAGACTAGTTAACGACCCAATTTCAATTGGCAAGTTATTCCAAAAGAAAACTATACCTAGAAGCAAAGAAGAGAGCGTTTACACGTGGAGGATGCAGGGGAGGTATAATTAGTTCAGAATTTCTTAGGTTATAAGGAAGACTAACGGGGGGTAATTACAGAAAGCTTTGGGAGAGTTGAACTATTATTAAGACGAAAAAAAGGAGACAAAAAGCCTGCTTCAAAGTCTCCCTGACCCAAAAGAAATTTTAGCTTCGTTAGCTGGCATCTTGTTGAGTAGGAAGTAGTTAAAAAGAGTCGGATATAGGAGTTTTTTGTGAAATGTCTTTGGACATTTTTCAATTTTTGAACGGCTAGATTCGTTCATCAAACCGAAGAAAAGGACAGCAAAAATTCAAGAATGGGAAGTACAAACATACGATAAAAGTCTTAATTTAATTTCAGGAAGGTAGAAATTATAAGAAATAAAGCCGAAAATCTGAGCAGCTTTGGCCGTAATTCTATCGGCATGAGGCGAAAGATCCAATTTATTGGTGTAGCTTAAGCCCAAGTCCTTGATGGAGGAACATTCAATCATATGGCAAACTTCAAAGATAAGAGGTTGCGGCAGCCTTACAGGCCCAAAACTCATGTAGCGACACTTAGTAGGTGAGAACTCCATTAGCCATGTGGAGCTCCAGGCCGAAAGAGCGTCTTAGTCTGAATGAATTTGTTCTAGGCACCGTTCGGTTGTAGAGTTAGAGAAGGAATACACGCATTTGAGATCATCAGCATAAATAAAAGATTGAGAATGTTTAACTATCGATGAAATATCATTTATATACAGTAAGAACAACAAAAGGACCTAATACGGTACCTTGAAGGACACCACTAACAATCGGGGTAGCACTTGGAGTATCAGGACCCTACTAAAACTTTTTGTTTTCGATCATTTTAGGTATGATCTAATAAAAGTCAGTAAGGGGACTACGGAATCCTATGGCTTTAGTTTTAGCTAGAAGTCGTTTATGAGGCACTTTATCGAATGCCTTACTTAGATCAAAATGGATAACAACTACAGATAGATGATCATTACGAAGAGAGGTTAGTAGATTTAGAAAAAGACATGTGGCAGGTTTCACAAGAGCGGTCCGGTAAGAAGCCGTGTTGGGTAAAAGTTGATAATTTGATTGCTTAAGCAAAAAAATCGGTGATTTGTTTTGCAATAAGTTTTTCGAAGAGTTTAGCAGGAGAGGGCGTTTTATGAACACCGCGATAGTTATGAATGTCCGAGCGGGAACCAGATTTAAAAACTGGTATTATAATAGAAGTTTTCCAATAATCGGGGAAGAAACCATTTTCGAGAAATACTGAGAATAACTTGCTTAGTAAAGGTGGAAAATCCCTTAACTGTTTTAATAAGTGAGTTTGGAATGTTATCAGTTCACACCGAATGTGATTTGTTTTAGGTGAGCTATTTATTTTTGAATACACGAAGGCGAGAAATTAATAGTTGTTAGAAGCGAATTTGAAAGCGGAAGAATTGTGTGAGTGGGGCTAGATTCAGTGGTAAAGGGGTTGGCAAAAAACGAATTTAACAATTCAGCTTTGCTGAAATCGTCTGTAACAATTATTTTGTTACAATCGAGTAAGGGCGGAGTTACATTCAGACGCTTAGCCGATGACCGAACATGGAAGATTTGAGCAACAGATTTGGATGAATTGGCATCACTTAGTGCCCGAGACTCCCTATGCTTATCTATTGCGAGCCTAATTTTAGATGCTAAGAACTATCATCTACCGCGGAAAAAATGAATTTTATTCGGCAGAAATTTAAAACGTTTTTATACTAAAGATGCAGTTTACTCTCCATGGTTGTCTTGACAATCAGTTTTAATAAGATGAGAGATAAGGAGCAAAAGAGGGAGAGAACGAGGGAGGATTCGGCATTTATTACGAATGTTTTGCTGATGTCCCAGTTAATATAATAGTGTCTGCACAGTGGACCAAAACTGGAGCATGAAGCAAGCACCAGGCAAATGATAAGGATCAAACTCTTAGCTATCAAGAGTATGGATCTAAATCACCAAATAGTTAACTGTTTACACAACAAAGAGAATTGTTGCTCCCGTCTGATTCTTCAAAAAAATGTTGTGCCATCGAAAGCGCTCCATGTGGATAAAATGGAGTAAGATTTTGGAAAGAAAATGACGGAATGGAAAACTGAGCAACTCTGCTTGCTATCTGAGTTTCTAAAGGAACTCTATGTGCAGAATTCTGCACCCAATTGCTGTTGCGGTGACGATGAGAACCGGGTGATTTTGCATGTGCAGTAGGAAAAGTTTTATTATGATTTTACTGGAAATAGGACAGTGTAGGAATGTGCTGGAGGTTGGGGGTCTAAGAATTCAATTGGAAATTAAATGCCACTTCAAGACGCGAATATTAAAAGATACGGTTTGCCGCTTTTGTTATAAGATTTGGGGGTGGTTGAAAATTCTTTCAGTTTTGGGTGGTGGAGGTTGGGGAGCGGCTGACGATCCTCAAAAAGGTTTATTTAGAGAAATTGGACTTCTTCGACGTTTGAGTGAATAAAACTATACTGAAACACACCTTCGAACTGAGCAACTGAGTCGGTTTACAAGAGGCTGCTGTTTAATGTTGCAAGCGCGTAAGTATCATGGAAGTGTTGTTATGTTTGTGTCCCATAGATCAACCGTTGTAAAGGTTCCTTCATTGTGACCCAGGCTATGAGATGGTGAGTCGTAGATGACTTTGAATACGGCTTGGCCAAGATGACAAATGTTTGTCAAAATTTCCGAAATTTCCACTTTTCTCTGCATGAGTGAATTCATAGGAAATTGAAACATGCCAGTTATGGCCGATCTATCTTGTTAACACATTCACTGAAAAATGGAAAGCTCCTTCTCTCAAGTAAAAAACAATATATTATTTAGGAGTATTAAGACTGTGCTAACGTTATAGTTTAGCTGGTGTGACAGTAAATCCTAAGCCATGACATTGTGGAACAAGATACCCGCCATCTATAGTAAACATGCACTTGAGAATATTATGCCGTCTGCTTGCGTTTTATCCGCTGCTCAATTTCAGAACAAATTACCCAATGGCTTAAATATATTGTTTGATAATTCTCTCGGAATTAGTAGCTAAATATAAATGTAGGAAATGAGCAAATATTGCTTAAGCTTACGTTTGGTTACTGCTGACTAAGGCGTATTTTTCAGCAACCAATGGGTAAGAGAATTTAGATATGAACAGAGGGATTTTAGCGTTAACCCTATCTCAAGAAGACGACCAAAGCATGGAGGCGTCAGCTGTATCTCTGGGCACAGAGAAAGATGGGAGTCTGGAACATGTAGTCTATAGGAAGGTCTCATTTGTGACAATATATATTCTTTACGCCAGTATGCACATTGCAGCGATTAATACAGCTACTATAACACATTACACAAAAAATTCGGTCAGATATGGTTTTAAAATACGAAATCCATGCAAAAGGCAACTTTCTGATCAAATTGTCACTTTAGGTCCCAACACATAATGCGCGACCGTAAGAGTTATATAAAAAAATCGAATCAATTGAAAATATAATTTTTTAGCCAAAGAATATGGAGATAAAATCATGGTTTCTCGTATCTTTGAAAATTCAGATGAGACCCTTTGCAATCGGCTCCTAACACACGACGATGTACGTTCGCCTTTTGGCTGCCTTATTTGGAATTTATGCACCACATTAATATATTTTTGTTTGACTAAAACACTGTTCTCATCTCCTATTTCGAGCCATTGCTCATTCTCGCTCCTACATCATTGTGGTTCCGAAGGCAGCAGTCACATTAATGTCCTCAATTGTAATTCATAGATCAGTTGAGAAAATTTTCACATGCACTCTATATATAGGTGATTATAACGCTATCAAGAGCGACATTTGCACAGTCTAGCAAGAACTGAAAGAGTTGCAGTTGACAATGTATTCCAAATGTTTGCTCATGATTCCCAAACGCAAATTTGTCGAAAAATTGAAGAATAGGTAACTGGCTAGCCAAGAATTTGCAATCTAAGCATCTTAACCTAACAAAGGTTTGGTAATCTTCGATAAATTTTTGAGGTCCCTGTTTTTCCCCGGTAACTTGTATTTAGGTTGACAGATTTTGCTCTGTAAGTTATGGCCTGTATTGCATTTTGCTTTGCTTATTTTTCGCTACATGATGTAGTTGGTTTTCCCAAGCAATCGAATTCACTCTAACAGAGATCAAAAATTTACTCATACGAAGGTTAAATGTATTTTCATCACACTAATGCCTACTTTTGTTTTACTCGACGATGCCGGGAAGTTTAGTCGACTGTAAGCTGGAGACAGGGTCTCCATTTCGCTATTATTTTCGACCAGCGTAAGCAAAGAATCAACAACAACTCCGAAAGATAGATTTAATTTTACACATAGAATGTAATTCACTCTCATTATCAAAGCTTAACAACCCTACATTGGTTAAATATTTTTTTAACGACATTGATATTCAGAGTGACTCGAGAATGCTGTCTTATTATATGATGCTTAAGTATTCACTGCGAATAAGGAATCATATTGCTTCATATTTATTATGCGCGTTCATAAAAAATTAATTTTGTTTTAATCGTCCAATTTGAATTACCTTCATTGGTGTCACAAAAACAAAGGTGTGGATGAGGCCTTCTTCAGCACCCGTCGTCGTTGTTTTTAGATTATTTTTTTGCGAGCTTTTGTTCTAGTAAATTAGAGAAAATCATCCCTTTTTAATGTCTGTAATAAGTTCTTTATAATCATCAGCATTGTCAGTGTTTATTCGTCCTGTGGGCGATAACCTTATAATGGATTGTTTTATTTTACACCTTACCAGCTGCTGTATGCAAGGACAATGAAAACACTGAATCATATGTAACTCGATGCCTTTTATTATCCTTCGATGTTGAATATGGACCAGGAAAGTGTTCAAAGTACACGTAGCGAAAAAAGTGATCGTGGACATACCCACATCCAACAACCGCAGTCTTTCCCGGTAGCCCTTTCAGAATCTATGCAACAGATGAGTTTTCCGCCCGCAGCAACAAATGGTTGCCTGTATCCTCATGATGACATCCGAAATCACCCGGAGATGCAGGGAATCGGAATTCCGCTTGGTCAACAACCCATTTATCATCCACAAGGTCACCCACAGCAGCACCCCAATTATCCTCCTGCATGGAATAATCCACAGCCGCCGCGGAATGCCCCTTATCTGCCTTATTCTCCACCAAACATGTTCCCACCTCAACAATGTATGAATATGATGGCGTGGTCCGGCCAACAGATGGGCGTGTGCGGACCTACTGCAGCTTATCCCATGCAGCCGATTCCACCTTCATCGAACCAGTCTTTTCCGCCTGCACAACTCAACCAGCCTCTTTTGCCTTTGGAACAAACACTTGTTCCAAAAATGCAACCTGGACCGATGTCTAGCGTCCACACCCCTGCCTCTAGCCATCATGGTGCAAACCAACAAATAGAACCGTATTGCTCACATGTACAAGATGAGAATGCTTGGGTTGAAAATGCTACCGCTGTCACCGGAGCCACTAGTGAAACAGGACTCAGTGCAGACAATATGTCACGATACGGTACCCGATACGGTCTTCTAGCTTCGCTGGGTCTCAATAGTGGACCGAATTCTTGTGTTGGTGGTGCCGCTGCAGCGCTTATTCGGACGGAAATTGATGACTTCCATGCGCACGCATGCGCACGTCTATTCAGCTTCTGCGTTTACTTCGGCCTTGGGCTTTGTTCAGTCTTTTCTCCTGTCCTGATGGTTGTTTTCCCTTATCTTCCATTAGTTGGCTGGGCTACAGACTCCTGTGAGCCTACCTGCGAGGGTCATCTTATTGGCATGGCAGTCAAACTGGCCCTGTTGGCTCTGGGAACTTGGATATTAACAACTCCACACTGTCCATTTATAAATGGTGGATACATCGTTTTACTCCGTATTCGGCTCTGGCGAAGCCTTCTCTTTTGTCTCATTTTCGTTGTGCTATTCGCCTTCTGGTTGTTCTACAGCGTGCGAATTCTGCAACCGAAAGAAAAAGCCTACGGTTCGATCGTCCTTTTCTCAAGTAGTCTCTCGGACACTCTGCTCTTTTTAAACTATGCTGGCATCGCCTTGTTGGAGTTTCAGAGAATGAGATCACAGTTTGCGGTGCACATTGTACGATCTCCTGATGGTGCATCGAAGACATATCGAATTGGCGGTATGTCCATTGAAAGAGCTGCACTCGAGATTCTACAACTGTACATGGTTGATTTTACAGTAAGTATCGAATGCAATCAAGTCTTTCGTTATTCATATTGTGTATCGACGTAGCACTTACTTCCATATTTTCTTTGTCATAGTTCTTTTTAACCACAACTTTTTTGGGATATTTTTCCTGTGGTCACTGTAAGCATCCTGGGAATGTTTTCCACAATAGTACATTTAAAATAGCAAGTTTCAGAAATTCTGATGGTCTTTTAGCTCTGTTAAAAACATAGCGGTATCGGTGGGATTCTAACCCACCGTTCGAATACAACCAGTGTTTTAACCAACGTTACTCACTCGTGTATTACGGTAAGCCTCTGTGTTAAGTCCATCCATGCTGAGGCAGCCAAGTGTCTAGAATGCGGTTGGAGAGGCATACTCACTCGGGTACAGAGGAACTAAAAGAAGTTTCAGAGAGTGGGGGTAGCACAGAAATTCCATAGACCGCGAACAT
>WEDG01002483.1:240000-254383 GCA_017591395.1 Schistocephalus solidus
TAGCGAAGTCATCATGACTAATCCCTAGTACATACGTTCATCATTCCCTCTCACGACATGCTCGTTCCAACGCAGTTATATCTGCCCGATACTGAGATCACCGCTTCTTGCCAACGTCTCCGTATTTGGAATCTTTCTTTGCCACTTCATCCCGAGGCAGCTGAGGTGTTTAGTTTTAAGCGTGCTCCCCACCAGCAAGACAGACGAATGGGAAGCTCCCCGCCTATTATTAATGGTATTACGATAAATTTCATGAAGGGTACTTATATTTAATTATGTATCATGTACGGATGCCTTTTATATCGATTCTGGGATTGCAGAAGGTGAGTACCGGCAAAGACAAGGGACACTCAGGCTAACTGTTTCCGACGTATTAGCCTTTGTCGGCCAGCCTTATCCAACCCAAGGTTTGCAGAGCCTGAGACCGTTTAAATCGTCACTTGATGTCGGTTGAGGCTTGAACACTATTTTCTCCGTGCTACTTTTTGGTCCAAAGTTTGAGCAGCTGTGGTAAAACATTGGATACAAACGAAACCCCACCGGGTTGACCGGATGAATTCGAGGCGATTAGATCATATGGCAGGAGAGGTAGGCAGCTTCATCGAGAATGCTGTTTAAAAGGCTCCCAACTGTTGTAAAATGTCGTCGTACTATGGTTGGAAAGCAATAAGCGGTACCGTCAGCGTGCGAGGGATAGGTCAAAATGAGAATGTCTTTTTAAAGGCAACCGAAAGATGCAGAAAGGAAGAAGACTGGCATCTGTAACTGCAAGGTTAAGGGCTGAGACATCTGCACTCAGCGTGAGGTCAGTCTGTAGACCAAGCTTTAAGTGTACGAGTCCTCCTGCAAAATCATTTTTCTACATGAATGTCAAATGCGATCAATGCCCTCAGAGCACGTACAATGCACTCTCTTCCCTGCCTTTGTCTCACCGATAGCGTCCCAACAAACGAACGTACTGTCCGATAAGGAGCAAAAACTAGACGGCACCTAGCTGAATTAAGACATGGGTAGACGTTTTGAAAGTTATCTGTCGTCCTACGGGACTGGAGTGTCAACCGACTCAAACTTGATCAATTGACAACTCATGAAATGCTAACCGGGAGTAAATTTGACATTTTGGCCTCGCGTATATAAACAATGATTGCAGCACCATGTATCCAAGCTCATAACACTGACACATGTTCTTGTGAAGAGTAGAAAATTGCTTGAGCAGAGGGAAGATAATAATAGGTGTTGAACATGCCCAAGAGGTCTGTGGCGTGGAACTCCTGGCCGTGGAACTCTCTCTCTCTCTCTCTCTCTCTCTCTCTCTAGCGAGTAACGTTTTACGATGGTGAGTGGATGTTGACATTACCTCTGTACGACCAGCTGGTCACGGGCTAGGTAACTGCAACTAGGATTACCATGGATACATTGTATCTAAAATCTGACAAAACAGAGAAATGCGGCAGTGAACGCAACCTGATGCCAGTGGACCTGCTTTCCTTTTCCCCGGAAAGCACTCCTAGTGAAACCTAAACGAGGTCCTGATTTCCTGATCCACTCGCCTAAAAAATTATCGCACTTCTTCTTCTCCTCCTTCTTATTCTTGTTCTTCTCCTTCTCATCCTCCTCCTCCTCCTGTGTGTTCTTCTCCTCCTTCTTTTTCTTTTTTTTTCTTCTTCTTCTTCTCCTCCTCCACCTTCTCCTCATCATCATCGTCATCCTCATCCTCCACCGATGGTTTGGCCGTAAGAAGCGAAGATATACACGCCGTATCTGGGATACAACGCTGGCTTTCACCTGAGTTTGTTTCTGATGCACTGAATAGGCCTTACGGTGTCAGATTGACGTCGGGAGCCGTCGGCCAGTGTTCTGTGCACGCATACACGGCAGAAATTAAGGACGTACGCAGATTCGGCCCAACCCAGCTAACGGATGCCTTGTGCTGATGTTTCCCTATTTTGATTTCGTGCAGCAATTGCGCTGTTCGCTTGGATGATATCCTCCTCCTCATCATCCTCCTCTTCTTCCTCCTCCTCCTCATCATCATCACCACCATCATCATCACCACCATCAACATCATAACCATCCTCCCTCCATCATTCCTTTTCTGCCTTCTTCTCCCCTACACCGACTCCTCTTCCATGTCTGCGTTTGGCCGGTCTGCCAGTAGCCGCCTTCCTCCATAACCCTTACCGGTGCTCCTTTTACTTCAAATCCTGATGCCTGAATGTTTGCTGCACTTCTTTTGTTCATGTATTCCTTGAAACAGGGCAGGTGGTGTGCATAGCATGGTTCTATTCCGCATAGGTTTTAGAATGATATCCATCTCTAACTTTTTAATCCAAAATGCCATCGCTCATGCATCCTGGTAATCGGAATTGAGAAACATCACCGTTCTCCATACTGACCCATTGAAAAAAGGGAGAGGATACTTTCGCGATCTCTCCCTTGCCCTCTCTCATCCTAAGTGCGCGGATGCTGATTATTGATTCTATTACAGTTGGTCTTGACTTCACTGTTTTGGTTTAAGCAGGCAATATGCGCCATAGCTTCCTATCTTCGGCCTCTACTACTGCTTCTGTATAAGGTGTTCAGTAACTAGGCCGGCCTATGGCTACGCCTTCCCATGTTTTCCCACCCCCCACCTTCCCGCTTGGTCATCGTAAGTAGCTGCGGACTAGGCTCCTAGCGTTGTAGCATTGTTGCCGGGGAAAATGCTCAAAATAACGTCAGCTTTGCCGCTCAGAGCTGCCATTAGAACCCACTCGCAAGACAGATTCCAGGCATTTGGAAACGAACTTCGAGACTTGGTCTGTCCGTGGCCTATTTTGCCCTCCTACCGTGTCGTTTCTTCGCCTTCTTGGTTTTCATACGCCCAGGTGCTGTTCTCGAATCTATCCCGACTGCCAACCCATGCTCATGCCGTTGAGGCACGGTGACTAGACATTTCCATGAACTGTTACCATCGACCACCTGCATTTCTTGAAACCTACTGTGAGTCAATGTGATTATCAGGATGTGATCTCTACGCGTGCTACAAACTCAGGTCAAGGGAGGCAGATAATGGTGAAGTAACTGCACACGAATAGGTATCTGGACCAACTGTCATCCCATCAGAGTGCCCCTCGCCTTTTTCTGGGTTTCTCACAACACCCCCTTACATGTCTCCATATTTGTACGAGTGCCCTTCAGCACCGGTAATGTTTGTGCTGCTACTGTGTGATGGGCTATGGAAAGAACTGTCCAAGAAAGTCTGCCCTGCACATCTGCGTGCGTTTGTAACGAAGGATTCCAATGCTACACTCCTGTGTGCATGCGCGCGCGTGCGGGGTGTTTATTTATTCGTATGCCGTATCCCTCTTTGTTCGTTTTCGCGTACATAGGAGGGCACGTTCTATCTCGGCCTCCCGATAAGCGGGCGTCGCTGTCGCCTCTCTCTCGCGGCGGCATTATCAGGCCTTATCCGCGCTAGCAAACCTGTCATCTAATGGAGAAACCAGTGAGTCACCATTGTCTGTCCTCCTGTCGTGGTTTTCAAGCTTAGACGTCTGTATGAGTGGCGAGTTGAGCATCCAGGACTCTGTGTCAGGTAATGAGCTGGCCGGAGTTAATTGTCTTCTGTGCTATGCAGTCGTCGCCACAGTTCTAGTGACTTGACTGCCTTTGAGACGCTCCTTTTATGGAGATAGTCAGTTTTCTATGAGTTTATTCGTCGCATTTCCAAACCAGATAGATCGATTATGTGTCTTGTCAACTTGAATGTCACGCCGTATGTGATATCGCTCCTTACCGCTTAGGCCCGCGGGGTGACTGCCGCTAGAAGACCAACTGAACGTTAATGTGTTGGAAGCCAGTCTCGAACAGACCTGTGTTCTGTCAGCAGTCTTTGAATTTTTCTCGCAACTTTGAAGTTTATAGGGTAAGGATCTCTTACATGGTCCCCTAAATAGAAAAAGGGAAATTGGAACGCTCAGCCCAATTAACAAAAATGTGTCTGGGCATAATTCCAGGTGGGGTAATTATGCCTGTGTCCGAACCATAAGACTTATAACCCTGCAGCTAACACTAACCCTAACTTCAGCCGTAAAATTATCTAACCCTATTATTCCTGGAAGTTGAGGGCGAAGACACCTATATTGCGTGCGGGTCCTGTTCTCATGTCTTGTTTAGCAGAGGGTTTCAAAGTCAACCGCAGTGGATGAATTTAACACGTGCCAGTAGAATCACTTTTGGTTTCCGATCACCCTAAAGGAGGTCCGCTAACTATTTCCTCTTAAGTTCTGTTTCAGATGCTTGAGGACGACTAACCGATGACGAGAAACAAAGCATAACTGACCTCTCCAGTGTCCAGTTACTGATTACTCTTCCCACCTACGACGACTCTAACGTGGAACTTCAAGACTGACTTGGAACGCGAGCCTCTGTCTTAAACGTTAGTATCTAGTTTGGTCGCCACTGCAACCACTGGTCTCGGGGCATCGCTATCAAACGAGGACAAATAAATGTGAACTAGACATTCCAGCCTCTTTTGTCTTTAGTAGCAATCTGTTCAGCGCAAAAATGTGCGGAATCTACGTCTATTTATGTAGTGTGAGGTACCATGGGAATTCGAAAAGTTGGCATGTTCCGAGGCTTTTTAAACATCTGTTTTTTTAGTGAGATTCGGGTCCATTTGCTTTCTCATTATATATCCTTGCAGCACTGAAACCAATTAACTTTTTGAAGGGGTTTTTAGCTGTCTGTTGTTTGCTAAGCATTTCCTTATGGGATTTTTTGAAATAGTTATCAGTTGATAAGTGATTTGATGGACATTTTTAATTAGCCAGTTTCGTAGCACGGTTTAAACCTCTTTTTAGATGCGTAGTAAAACGTCCTTATCAAAAACTAGGACCTTTTCGACTGATCTGTGCCTGATACTTGCGGTATAATCTCTGGTGCATTTAGTTGACTTGATGGCAAACCGGGATCGGATTTGTAATCACGAATTTAGAATGAATGATGACGGCCACAGCCTAAAGCAATCACCACGATTGTTCCCACGCAGCTTCCTAGTGAGGCGGCATTTTTGCTTTCTATCGTCATCGAGCCGTTATACTGCTTGTTGTCATCTGCCGTAAAGGATACAATTCTCGTCAAAAGTTGCCATCTTCTTAACAATATATCCCTTTATCACAAGTATTCAGTGCTGGGTGCACCTCGTATGAACGATTTTTTAATTTGTGCGTGAAGCCTACTTTATGAGTTTTTTCATCAGCTTGATTTTATTTATACATAGGTCAATGTGCCACTGGCCGAAGGTTACGTCTTTCCTAACCTATCTAGTCGTTTGGCGCACTCCACTAAATAAGTGATCACATTAGAGAAACTTCCAAAACCAACTTTATCCTATAAACGGAGGCTTCTGGGAATCAAAAGTGAGCTCGTCGGTGTTTGGTGTGGTTTGCGGAGAAAGTAAGTGGAGTTGTCGTATGTTTATCGCCTTGAATCCGACGATGCCCGACAGCGTCGATCTGTGCGCGGAATGCCCGTTTACTGCGGGGACACGATGAGAAGGGTGAGTTATTGATGTTGTGGGTCGAAGGCGCCTGAGGGTTGCAAGCCGCTTTTTTTCTTTTGAAAGCGGCAATATAGGTTGGCTTCGTAGATTGTTGCCCTACTCCAAGCCGGTCGTTGCTGCGCGATATCGACCCAGGTCTCCGGGTTGCTTTGTATACTACCGAGTACACGTAGGAGTGGCTATACCAACACAGGGATGTCTTGTATGGCCGCCTAAACAGGACACGGGAGAGAGAGAGTGTGTGTGTGTGTGAGAGAGAAAGAGAGTAAACATACCCTAACACAAAACCAAAGTGTGACCTTATTGCAAACCTAAACACAGCAGTTGGCACCATAATAGCCTTAACTATTAGCCTAATCATGATCCTAACCCCAGCTCTGACTTTAACATCGAACTTAATCTTAACCCTAAACGTAGCCCTAGCTCTAAATTTAATCATTAACATAATTTCCTCGGAATTTAGCTTAAGGCCACGCGTATTGCGGACTGTTCCTTTTCCCGTTGCCTGTTTGGGCGGCCATACAAGGCATCTTTACCATTTTGCACAGTCTATGCTTTTGCATGGTGTAACTTCGAGGGTATCTGATGCATAACTCGCCGTCCCTGTTGTGTGGCACATGGTGGACTCCGTCGGAATCAACAATCGAGCTGTCAACTGCGAATGGTTCAGGTCGTCAGTGGGTTCCGCTAGTTTTTCGTATGGTTTCTGGTATGTACCCCAGTTTTTCAACTTGAAGTTCGTAAATTCGTTCGAATTTATTCAACGTTGATCGGGGAGTGGAGCGAGTTAAGAGACAATTTTGCAATTGACTATGGAAACTTTAGTTATACTAGAAGCTTGCGCGCTTTTGAAATTGAGCCGCCGTGAGTCCTCTTATATGTACGTCGATTGCCATAGTTCAGCCATTATATACTGTATTTTAACCCTATTTGTTTATCCGAAAAACAAAAACGAGGTCATCAGCGCACGACACTGGCACCATTTTGAAAGAAGTCCAAATTGATCAATATTTTGAGATGCATTCAAGGACGATTCTTCACGGTGAATGAAGGACCTTTTTTGCTGAAATTTTTGGAATTTTACTTTCAAAATAAAGTGCAGATCTCTCTCTCTCAAGCTACCCACTGATGATGCAAACTCCTTACCGTCGAGCATGCAGCCGCGTACGAAACGCGTGTCTGCGCATTTGATATCTGAAAGATTATGATGAAACCACTTGCGGGTGCATTCGATTAACTCAATGCTAAGACTTACTTGTCCGAGAGGAATTTATTTAGCGGTTGCACTTTGCCACTTCAGTCCTGACCAGTCCCAACCGAAGGCCTATTTTTTTCCTCAGCACGGAACTTTTCACTGTTCATGTCTATAGTGTACCAGCTACTGTTTCTTCCTCCATGTTTGGACGAGCAATTCCAGACAGCACAGCTTCCCAACACCGACTGTTTTCCGCATTAGGGGAGGGGGAGATGGCGGTGGCGGCAGCGGCGCAGCCGTGCCGAGTATTTTCTGAGCTTCGGTCGCTGCAGTGAGTCATCACTGGCCCGCAAGGTTTTGGGCTTCGGTGGTCGTGACGCTAATTATTGTCCAAATACTTTCTTCCCTTCAGTCATCTACTACCGTCTCTGGAGACGTGGGAGTCTACAAACTGTCCGTGTGTGAGACGGGTTTGTGAAACTGGAGCAAATCAGAAACAACTGAGGGATGCGGGATCTGTTGAAGATAAGACGAGCCCGCGGCTCTCAGTCAAAAGGTGGCGGACCAGCTGAGCCATTCATCAAAGATGGCCGGCTGCTGATGGCAACCTGTCATGCGTAAGGTCCCGTCCCCATCTAGGGCCTAGTAAGCATGACTCAGAGAATCTCGGACACTTGGGTTGCCGACGCGGCAAATGCTTGAGGGTTTATCCAGGAACAAAAAATGATCATGCCGGAGAACCGGGGAATCTTGACGTTAGCGCTTCAAAACGCTCCTTAGCCGATGTAGTTTTGCTAAATGTCCCAAAGTTTGCATTTTCCATAATACCACCTTTTCCTCGAGCAAGCAAATAATTTTTTTCATTACGCTTCACAACTCACATTCAATGATCCTCGACAAAAACGCCGATCAGTTTCTTAGAATTCTTGATATAGAAATCTTTCGGCTTTACTAATGACGGTTAATTTCAAAGTCCTCCTGGTCATACGAAAATGCTCGTCTGTCGTCCCAAAATCAGAGTAACTAGGCTAACCTCATACCTATGTACTTTTATATTCACTGTCCACTGCTGAATTGGGGTTAAAGTCTTAGTTTCTTTCGGCTTGGGGCTAAGGTGTATTTTGTTGACGAGGGCAGATGCGTCGCAAATGGCTATCATGTCCTTAAACATCAGTGTCCCCCAGAATACTATACACACAGAGGGGACTGAACCGCTTGGACGTGGCACTGACATGCCCCACGATGGCCGCCACCAACAGCTGACCTCTTTTCACGTGACTACCTTTGTCCTGCGACGGAAATGACAACGGTGGGAACCGCACTTTTCGCTCCTTGGAAAGAAATCGCATCCGTCTTCCCACCGCCGATTTCGTGTCTGGGAGGCTAGCTTCTTGGAGGACGCTGTTGTGTGTTTATGAACGCATATTTTGTTCGTCCGCGCTGATGTGCCTCGACAACTGTTGCTCCGCCATGCCAGTTCGTCGTCACTATTTTCGTCACCCCTTCGGCTCCCTCCGAGGCTGTCCAACTTCTCATAACTGCCTTCCGTATCTGCGCGCGCGTGTATGTGTGCCGGGTTCAAACGGGATGATTCACAGCTGTTGCAAATATGTGTTTCTCAACGCCGACACGTCCTAGGCGCCGCTCCCACCGTCGCTTTCAACCTTTAAAGGAATTCAACAAACCTAGGTGGAGCACATAATGAAATCTGTGCTTGTTTTACAAGTACGCATGCCCCCAAACTATTCCTTGTGCCAGCACTCTTCTGAAGTCATAAACACGCAACTTCACGTCAGAAACTACCCTTCCTTCTCGCGAGCTGACTACCGCCTGCGACAGAGGGTAATGCCGATTATGACAGCACTAAGACTTAGTGCCGGACTTCCGTTGCGAACAGGATGACACCAGTCGAGAGCTTGTTGCAAGAGTTTTGCAGACTTCATTCATCTGGAAAATATCCCACACTAGGGAACGTAATCTATCGTAACGTGGTTTTGTGCCTCAGGAAAAATCCAAGGCGAGGTATGAACGCCCCGACCAAATGCGGTAAACGCCTACCTCCTTCTTCAATATCCCACTGTTATATAACTTTCGGAGCCCGAATTGACCTACTTAGACGCGTTCACATCCACCGAAATCTCGATACGACGAACTAATGCCCCAAATCACAACAAAATTGCCTTCGTCGCGTGGGGGCTTGTGTATGCCATGCATTAGACGCAGGTGCCATTAACGCTGCCCGATCCCATATTCCCCTATTGGTCGGAATCTGCTGCTGGTTCGAGATCTGCCAATTTTTCTGGATGCCAAGGCCTCACGGCAGGGAAGTTCTAGATGTTTTAATTATTGATAACACCGGCGAAAGAACTGCTTTTGTTTGAATTATTGTACCGGCCTCTGCAGCTCTCTGACTACATGAGAGAGTCTACGACCCATGCGGTTAGTGCTCAGTAATCGATAGGGCTTTTATCGGCAGCTATAAGAAACCTGCAGTGGTCATTTCTGGCGTATTTGTTGTTAACGCTAGGTGCTTCAGCACTCGAGACTTGTATCTGGAAAACTTATTATCAAACAGCGGCCCGTCAGTATTACTTTTTTATTATTATTAAACAACGAACAGGAATAGGAACGCTCCACCCAAGTAAGAAAGGTGACCCAGTGCATAATTCCAGTTAGGGTAAATATTCCCATGTCATAACCTAAACCGTAAATCTAATCCTTACTAACCTCACAGTTAAAACTCACCGTAAACGTAAGCATAACTTATCTTAACGCTAACCTTGACAACAACATTAAATCTAACGCTAAACATAACCTTAAATACAAACCTAACTCTATTTGCCCTGAAATTTAACCAAAAGGCACCTATTCTCATGTCCAATTTAGGGGACCATATAAGTCATCGTTGCCCAGCGCCCTAACCGCTGCTCTACGGACCCACATCATAACGATGGACTCTCAAGGCAAAACGGAAGCAACAGCCTAAGTCCGACAGTTAGCATAGATCACTTCCTGCTACGTCCATGTGTGATTAATTATTTATAATCGTAGCTTATAGAACATGCAACTGTAGCGGCGCAGCGGCTAGAACTTCACTCGACGAGCAACTGATCTGGTTTCAATCCTCGGGTATGCCAGCAAACAGGGTTGCGAAAGTGCACACTGGTAGTGGAAAATAAGCAGGAAATGGTCATTATTCGGGACTATTTTGCCCTCAGTAAAAGCTGGGTCTTGGAACGGGATGCTGATCGCTAACATCTGTGATGCTATCCTCGGCGTAAAAGATTGGGGCCCGTATCCAGACCACGGAGTTCAGCTTTATTTTTTTAAACGCCGAGACTTTCGTCAGTGTCTTGGCGAGCTTTCTGGTGAAAATATTTTCTTTAGATCACGTCACTCAGGTGATATGAACCATGTTGGCACTCCGTCTATTATTCAGTTTGGAGGCGTGGAGTGTGAGCTAATGAATATGGCCGCTCAATGATCGGTTGCGACACTCACATGTCCTGTATTGTCTTAGGGCTCACTCCTGAGCCCCGCCAGCAGTCGCACAGCGGCTAGCGGAACGAGGAATGGTGAATGAGGGTTATACATCGACGTACAGTATGGACGTGCGTGTACCAGTTTCCTATTGCGGCGTGTAGTAAGCACACAGAAACGATGAGGTTCTTTAGTCCTGAACCCACGTCTTAGAGAGGGATGCGCGTTCACCTCGAGGCGCTCATGCGCCCAGCCGACACCATATGCGGCGTTCGGAGGGGCGAACGCACACACGGCTCTTTTATCGCCCCATACTTTGGACTGAAGACCAAGGTCGTGTCAAAGACTGGTTTTCATTACCATCCTCGCTTTTCGGCAGTTAGCATGGCTATAACCGCCTCTCGTTCAACTTGGGCACTCGCGGGTAACAGTCTCGACACCGTCCCCGCTCAAGTCGAATCACATTCGTGCCTCTCCCCTTTTGCGCCTGTCTACGGGCCTCCTTCAGTCCGGTAGTCGTCACTGGTAGCGATGTCGGCGTACTTGGACACATTTGTTTTCTCTTGCCATGTAACTACTTTTTGATCACCGGTATTCGATCTCCGAGTGAGTCAAGCTCACTGCCGCAGATGGTCACGCCTAAAATCCGTGATATAATTGACAAGATTATCTAGATCAGACATGCTAATTGTCGTCATTATGTTCAGGTAGTAGCGTGTGTGATAGGAAATCATCCACCGCCTATCAGTGAGCCGAAATCGAAGTCCGCCACTTCCTATCTTTCTTGTTACAACCATTCATTTAGTCAGTGAAATTTCACCGAAAAGAGCAAACGGAACACACTTGCTCGGCGATGTTTATGGCGACAATTTGGATCACTTCTGATTGTATATTTCTTCACGTTCGACTCCCGTCTCTCATTTATATCGTTACGCTGTCTACCTTGAACGGTGTTCTGTGTACGCCTAGGCTGCTAAACCTACACCTCGCAGATATGGTTTTCTTTTACACAGCGGTAGTGACAATCACTGCCAGCCCAGTCCTAAAAAATAACTAGGGTTTTTTTTAGATCGGAGGAAATATGCGTTGAGTTCTAACTACTGGAGCTTTGAGAACAAGAGGACCATGGCTAACTGCGCAAGGATAGCAACAGTAGTGTCACCAGAGCGATGTTTTGACTCGCAGTCTACGGAGAAGCAGGAAAAACGTGTTCCATTTGGAAAGAAATGAGTGTTGGTATACTTTTGCAGCTGTGCTATGCTTGCCTCTTCATTAATTGAGGCTTTTGATGTGCATTATCAAGCTGTTTTATTATACCTAGCTATGTTCGTGCTCAAATGCTTCCGAGGGAGATGTTTTTGAATGAGCGTTTTAAAGGACAATCACCATAGCCTGTCATTTTCGGTAAAAAAAACACTAGTAGGGAAAAATTGCCCAACCTTGATGGCAATTTCCTGTATGCATAAACGTTCACATGTCGCATGATTTATCGGACGAAACCTGAAACGACAATTCAAATGAAAGAGCGTGTTGGCTTCAAATTGTTTGCCACATGCGCTTATGTTAACGTGTGATTTGGTCCCAGACCGTTGAGCACCTTGAAGAGTTGGAGTTTATGAGATGGCCAGTGTTGATTCGCAACACAGGAGGTGAGGATAAGGTGTGACGGCGTCCCACAAGCGGACTCGGGCAGCGTCCTCGCAGCCCGACTAACATATGTCATAATCAAATGTAACCGCCTTTTACTATATTGCAACAACGGTGCAGCCGGTTACTGTGCAAGCTTAAATAGTCTTCTAATCATTAGTTTGGTTGGCGTAAGTGACGGAACCACCACTGCCTCATGAGATAGAGCTGGACGCGACTTTGCAATAATTTGCTCACATTAGAGTGCACTCGTGCTGAATCCACATTGTCATTTTCCTACACCAGCTGCATTTCGATGTTATCGTCAAGTCTAGGCGGCAACAGGTTGGCGTGGGCGCAGAAATCGAAATAACTACTACGCGTGCCACACACGACCGCATCCCAGAATTTTACACAAACCAGGCTTCCCTGAGGATGTCTGAAATCTGACTTGATTGACAGTGCCACGAATGTCATTTCAGAAAATGCTAACTTCAGCCTGATTGTTCTGAGTAGGACCGATTTCCCCCATCAGTTGTCTATCTTACCAGTCCCGATGATTAGGGCGTCGTGGTGGCTTCCAAACGCATTGTATGTCTTTTGACCAGGGGCCACCTCGCTGAATCTCAGCAGGATCAGCTTCATCTCTCTCTCTTTCATCCAATGCATCAGTGTTTATGGCGATAATCGCGTAACATTCGTTTAGCGCTACTTTCAAGAGTTAGCCTCCTTAAGGTCATCTTACTGAATCCACGCGCATCCACGTTTCCGGGGACATTAAGCATATATGCGCATTGTTTTGCTTTGCCCAAAGGCTATCATGCCCTTCTAAAGAACTAATTTAATATGACAAAGCGTGGTCAGAGGTACATGCGGAATATCCCATGCCCCATGGTGCCCTTAAGGTTGTACCCCTAAGTTCGGCCAGCAAACACGTGACTTTTTACAGAAGAACTCGGTCTTTACCATCAAAGCCGTTACACCGGTAGTTAAGATTATGGCCGCAGACGCAGGTAAACTCAAAGACCACCTTTGGAAAACGACTAAATCGGAAGCTCTTAAAAGTGAATGCGGACAAAGTTTCGACAGGAAATATCATCACCGGAAGGGAACAGGACATGTGTACTTCTCCTGCCTTATTTTCTGTCTCCATTTCGTTCGCATACGCGCGATCCTCAGAGGTGTCTCCTAGAGCTACTACTCCATGTGACCAAAGCTTCCAGGTGCCTGTGGGGTAGGAACTTGTACTTCTGATTGCGTGACTGGTCCTGGTGACTTTTCATCGCCATCCATTCCCACGTCGTGCCTCACGGCCGACTGGAATCAAGCGCGTGGATTAGGTTATAGTGACTTGTGTCGAATCTACCACAGTCTCTCTTGCCTCACCCGCTCGTGCACAATGTCAAGACAACCGGAGGCGGGTTTAGGCGCAGGTGGCTGGCACGATAAATTCCTAAGCATACCGCCACCAGGCACCCTAATCCACAAAAAATCACTTGACCAGGATCTTAACACAGCAACAAGAGGATAGAGGGCAGAGACAGTAGATGCAAAGTGGGCAGTATGTTTACTGACTTTTTTCCACAAATGCACTTCGGCCCTCCCAAACACGTAGGAGGGAGAACGTTGCTCTTATCGAGCGCCCCATGGACGCTCCCTGGCTGCTGGTATGCATCCGAGCGGAGTCAAATACGTAGTCGAGATAGAGCGCCGACAGCAGGCCGGACTGCCATCCGCCACGGCAGCCGATCGCGCATGTCGTGCGTGCGTCGCAGCGGCGATGCCTTCTGCGCCGCGCATGGGAAGCTGCATAAGCACCCAGCGGGCGGTCGTGGCCGCCGCGTCAGCAGCATCACGCACGTTGCCACCTCTACGTTCGGGGCGCATGTGAGTCAGCTGTTAAAAAGAGACGGACAGGCGCCGAGGCGGATGTCGCTGGCCCTGCGATCTTCCTCAAGTGGCCGTTGCGTGCGTCTGGGAGGAGGCACGTTATATGTGTGATGTAGGCTTGACCGCACGCACATATGTTCACATTTAACGGCGCAGCTTGACATACCTAGAAGTCTCCGTGCCTTACTCCTGATACCTACGCCATCGAGCTTTGCGCTGAACGTCACAGAAACATGTCGTGCGTGCGTCGCAGCGGCGATGCCTTCTGCGCCGCGCATGGGAAGCTGCATAAGCACCCAGCGGGCGGTCGTGTACGCCGCGTCAGCAGCATCACGCACGTTGCCACCTCTACGTTCGGGGGCGCATGTGAGTCAGCTGTTAAAAAGAGACGGACAGGCGCCGAGGCGGATGTCGCTGGCACCTGCGATCTTCCTCAAGTGGCCGTTGCGTGCGTCTGGGAGGAGGCACGTTATATGTGTGACGTAGGCTTGACCGCACGCACATATGTTCACATTTAATGGCGCAGCTTGACATACCTAGAAGTCTCCGTGCCTTACTCCTGATACCTACGCCATCGAGCTTTGCGCTGAACTTCACAGAAACAAGTATTTTCTAGGAGTTTTTTTTCCAGACTGCTGCGTAAAGGG